>CABFVX010004411.1:20774-66323 GCA_902151425.1 Timema shepardi | reverse complement strand
AGGAAGGGTTTGGTAATCAGATAAATCTTTGCCGGGACCGAGGATTGAACCCCGGCCGCCAGCATAAAAGTCTGACACCTTACCCCGAGACCACCAGGTCACCCCTTTTTTTTAAATTCTATCAAGTTATTCAGGAGCCAGACCAAGTTATATTATCCACCCAAACCTTAGCGTTGTATTTCGGTAACTACAGTACGTATCAAGTTAGTAAATATTGTTACCTATATCAAATAAAATATAAATTTTCTATCATAATCAAATAAATGATTAATGTAAATAGGTCCACCCCCTACCTGACAACCCCAGATTTGTCACAGAGCAAATGTGATATTTTTTTTGCCCACAAATGTAATCTTGACTGGTACCATTAAGGACATAATTTTTTTCCGTTCTATCATCGGGCAAATGCTACCTTTTGCTTCAAGTTAAATCCTCAACTTCCTTGTTAGATTACATCATTGATAGCTTTGTGTCGAGTGTAAGGATTAAAAATCATCTTACTTGGCTGGGCATATCCGATTTGTGGCATGCATAGACCCCGAGGATGTACTGGACCTCCTTGTTAGCTCGCTGCAAAGTGTCCAGACAAAGCAGGCTTTGCACCTGCAAATAAACACTTAAAATTAAAGGGTTAACAATAATTTATTTGCCAAAATTCCTGACAAACACAACAATCAGTTCCTTTCATTTATAAAAAAAAACCTAGGCTGCTTAATTATTTTTTAAATGAGAAATGATATTGTGTACAGTATGAGTTGGAGTAGAATGTAAATGGTGGCCAAACTTTTTATCCGTGTAACTAATAATAATAATATTTAGCACCGCGTCTTACTACCCGTTCGGGTTATACGCTTTAAGTACTAATTACTCTGATGGATTAGGAATTGGGAAGGTTGAATTAGAGGAAGTGAGCCCGCATTTTCGAGGAGGGAGAGTGGAAAACCTTTTAGGAAAAACCACCCTCAGTTCACCCGATCGAGATTCGAACCTCGATCTCCCCGTCCTCAGCAGTCGAACTCAACACAACTAGCACGTTAGCCAACTACACCACCGAGGCGGGTGTATCCGTGTAACTGATTCAGTGGTGCAAGAACAGGCACGTATATGGTTATGTAGTACCCACTAAACTATTGATTTGTAAGTGCATAATGTCATCTGTACCCATTCAAATTTTAAAATAAAATGACTACCCATAGCTTTGAGGCGAAGTATTTTATATAAGCTATATATTTGTTTACATTTTATATAGAAGTATATTGTGTGCTGTATAAAATAACTTTATTTTAACAATGTTAAAATGCCTCCAATCATAATGCAAAAAAAAGCTTCTAAAAACATAGATTGATCAAACAGAATTTCCAGGGAGCCTTCTGACACATTTTTCTTAGTACAATAACTAATTCAGCGTTGATTCCCCACTTGTACACCCCAAACCAAAAATGTTCCTGTGCCTGTGAACTGCTCCACAATAGCGCAGGTATTAATGCTGTCACAAAAGAAACACATTTAGTTGATTAGAAGGAAATTTCAGGCACCAAAGCTGTCGTTTAGTTTAGACAAGCAAAAAATAATAATTTATATTAATTATTTTGAGGTAAGAATAATAACGGGTTTGTAATTTACTAGCCATGTGTACTCACTTGGTTATGTCATTTATTAACAATGTATACTCACTTGTAGGGTTATCAACTGTACTCTCTTGTGAGTACAGGTACTCTTTTTAAGGTAATAAAACAGCGTTATTTGGCCAAATGTGGGTACTCTTTTTGAAACCTCTCATAATTATTCAGTGTTGGAGAAGTGTAATATTTTGCAATAGATTAAGATTTGTACAAACATTGATTTTCACCAGGCAGCCAGTAAAATCAGCCAGCCGGAAAGAAAGGTATTTATTGGGTACTTTTTTTCAGGATCTGGATAAGGTAGGCCTACTCAGTATGTAATTTACTAGCCATATATGTACTCACTTGGTTATATAATTTACTAGCCATGTATACTCACTTGGTTATGTAATTTACTAGCCATTTATACTCACTTGGTTATATAATTTACTAGCCATGTATACTCACTTGGTTATGTAATTTACTAGCCATATATGTACTCACTTGGTTATGTAATTTACTAGCCATGTATACTCACTTGGTTATGTCATTTATTAACAATGTATACTCACTTGTAGGGTTACCAACTGTACTCTCTTGGGAGTACAGGTACTCTTTTTAAGGTAATAAAACAGCGTTATTTGGCCAAATGTAGGTACTCTTTTTGAAACCTCTCATAATTATTCAGTGTTGGAGAAGTGTAATATTTTGCAATAGATTAAGATTTGTACAAACATTGATTTTCACCAGGCAGCCAGTAAAATCAGCCAGCCCGAAAGAAAGGTATTTATTGGGTACTTTTTTTTCAGGATCTGGATAAGGTAGGCCTACTCAGTATGTAATTTACTAACCATGTATACTTTTCACCGCAATCAATCCTCCACTGCACTATTCTCAGCTCTACTCAATTTAACTTTATAACCATTAGGTCTTATCCTCTTCATTGTCATTACCATCCTTCCAAATTTTGCCCCATGATATTTCATTCCACACTCTTCCACTTCCTCATTCCGTTCTTGTGACTGTTCCGGTACTTTCTTTTTCTTCTAACCCCATACCATCAAGCCATCGGCCGACATCTGGCTTTCATTCTTTCCTCTCTGATTTTTCCCGCCGCTTTGTTCATGACCACTTCAATTTTTTTATTTGGAACCACTATGTCTTCCCACTCTCTGTCTTAGCACAACTTCTGTTGTACTCACGCAGGCTTTTCAAACTAATTACAACTTTTCTTTCCCCTTCGGCATCCTCGATTGATTTTCAAACTTTATTTCTATTCACTCTCTCATATCTTGGTGTCTACTAAACTTGACCAATGAAATTCCTGACTTTTTTCCCGATTTTCCCTGATCATTTCCTAAAATTCTCCACTAAAAAAGTATGTCACATCCTTCTAACTCACCGCCGCCCCCCTCCCTCCACCCTTGTTTTACTATTAATCTTTTTTTTAAATAATAATAATAATAAGTTTTAAAATTTGAATTAAAAATGTTTACTAGGAATTAAAAATATTATTACACAGCTACAAACAAAAAAGTGACATAATTTACTGATTATTATATTTCATATTTTGAGTAAAATATCATTTTCCCGGACTTTTATTATGATTTATCAAATTCCCGACTTATTCCTGTTTTTTCCCGATCACTTCAAATTCCCGGCTGAATCCCGTTTTCCCTGATTTTCCCGGATGGTAGACACCCTGTCATATGCTTTCTCCATATCAATAAACACTATTACCAAGTATTCCCCATATTCATATCTTCCTTCCATCGGCTGTCGGAGGCTCTTGTTGGTATAAAGTCCATATCCTAAGTAACTTAACAAACCTAATGATAATTTCAAAACATTATTTTGGTAAATATATATGTGATAGCTATATAATTAACCAACTGATAAAACTATTTCGAAAAAAAAAAAGTATATTTTCCCACTCACCTTTCCAAAAGCTTGAACATTTTCGTCTGGGATAAACATCTGAGGATAAACATTTTGTAGGAACCATTTGAAACTCTTACACTTCTTTTTCTTACGAAACTCCACCCGTCTACCAATGTCACCGTAATCCACACCCTGCCAATAATGATATATTAATAGATTATAAATGTTAAATTTTACTCTCAAAGATCAATATTTATATAGTATATAAATATTTAAGAAGTTAGCATGCCTATACCTTTTTATTAATTTTCCTGCTTTTTTTCGTGTATCTTCTTGAATGTATGCAGTAAGTAAAATTAATTAGAAAAAAAAATACATCTTGACTTTTGATTTTACATGCAAATCTCTCATCCAACTAAACAACTCAAGATAACAACATATTAATTTTATTTATAGTAATTATAATGTAACCATATGCCAGTAATTTAAAAATCTACATTCTAAAGCAAGATCTGTAAACATCAAATTGATTTGTACAACCTCAAAAAAACCTACTGTTGATGAATTTAAAAACCATATTTTTAATTTGCATGAATGAAATAACAAATAAAATATCTTGAATTGGTTTTATTTTAAAAAGAAATGTCGGAGTAATTTAAAACTAATGATATGAAATGGCTTAGATATAAAGATGGTATCGTTTGTCTCTGACTCAAAGTGGCTGAAGTTTGATTCCCAATTGGTTGCAGTAGAAATGTTTATTTCAACAGTGTGAAGAGTTCTATAGAAGCCCATAGTTGGGCGGCAAATGAAAAATTCTTAAAATGATTTATATGATGAAGGCCCCACTGTTAGGGTCCATTTTAAGTTCTACCTATAGGCCCCTCGTTGGGGGGCTAAATTGAAGCACTACTACTCTTTCACCTACGATGATGAAATGCCCCTTAGTTGGGCAATAATTGTAAAATTCGTAACGATGACTTATAATTTTGATATATGTCCCTGGCTAGCTCAGCTTCTCATATCGACGTGATTATCATATAAGTAAATTCCTACTTATACAATAAATATACCTTGATCATTTTTATATTGATCTATCGTCAGAACATATTCTTTTATATGTTGTTTTAATGGCAAAGTCTTTCTCTCGGTTGGTTTTTTATGGACGCCTTCAATTTAACATTTTCAAGGTACATAAATCACTCCAAAACAAAATCTGTACAATTATTAAAGAACCTTTTAATGATTTGAAAATAACCTAACTAAATAAATTTATATCAAATAGGTTTAAAGCCACTATCCAAACTGATAGTCATGTAGGGGGCTATTTTGAGTAGACAAAAATAATTAAAATTTTGAATTGTGTGCATAAAAGTTTATTTATAAATGTTTGTATAAATGTTAGTGGTATGCTATAAAAAATCTGTCTGCTATTTTGGATAATAAGTGAAGGTATGTTAAAGCTTAATATAAATTTAATTTTATGGGTCGGAAATGAAGATTAAGTTAAGGCAGTGGTGACTAAAAAAAACAGATGGTGGACAAATCAAAATATTCTTAACTATGATACAGGAAACTTTTAATATAACATATCATTTTACTTATGCTAACATTTGACATCAGTAAATGTTTTAATCTTATATTTTGCAATGTAACAAAAGTAAACACAATTAATTTAATATCTTCAAAGTAAAACTAGCACAAAATTAATACATAAAATAATTATTTACAAAACACGAAACTTAGTGAATCTTTGTTTAGAGACCAATTGATTGCAAAATACTAACTTAAAAAAAACAACCTTGAATTATTTTAAATACAAATGCCACTCTTCTTTTTTTTATATGTGCAAAACTCTCAATTACCTTAAAGTTAAGTCTTAAAATTTTGTTTACACAATATTTTGCACATAATTTATTTTATTTGAAAGGAAAACCAAGTTAACAATGATTATAAGCTCAACAACTATTTACATCTAATCAGGTCTACGTACGATTCATTTTGCGAGAAAAGAGAAACAAATGCATGTTAAAAATTATAATAACTCGGTAGCAACACTTTAGTTTGACTCATAATTCCAAAATAAATTGCCAAGTTCGCTATGGAGTTGTGCACCGGTCCACGTGTCAAAGGGACCCTTTAAAACTTGATATCTGGGTCAACAACCTCTAATTTTAATCAATGTTTGTGCTCAGATGGTTGGACACGCCAAGCGGAAAAGGTTGTGAGGAGCACTAAGAGAATGATACGTGTAAACAGACAGCCGATATGTCATACCACTGTGCCAGCAATACAATCAATATAATATTACTAATTCATTATGAATTGTAATTAAGGTGACCTGGCGGTCTAGGGGTAAGGTGTCAGACTTCTGTGCTGGCGGTCGGGGTTCAATCCTCGGTCCCGGCACAGATTTAGCTTATTACCAAACCCTTCCTTCACCTCTGACAAGACATCTTGTGAATGTGGAGAATGCCAGGCCTCCACCGTGGTTCGGATCCCAGGTTAAACTGTAGGTCCTCCATTTCTATCTCACAATCACCCTACCATTACACATTAGCGTAAGTGCGTACAACCCGAACGGGTAGTAAGATGCGGTGCTAATAATAATAATTCATTATGAATTGTAACTATTTAAATTAAATAATAGTAACCATTATTTTACATGAAATTAAAAGCAGCGCACTTGCACCTGTGAACTCAATGAGGAGTCACCACTTGTGGTGAGGTAAGGCCATATCAAGAGTAAAGCACACACATGTGGGGTTTGTAGTAGTCTTGAAAGTTATATTTCTTGATTAAACACAAAACTAGTAAATGCGTCCCTTGAATCTTGAATATATATTCAAGATTTGGTGTTTTTAAAAAAATATCAGATTTAAGATTTAAGTGTTTTTTGTACTGAAATTTATTTTAAAACGCCAATAATGCTGCATATTGGTGATTTAGCCAAACTTATCTATTATAGAACAAAGCTAACAATACCTCACACCATCAACTTACCAAATATATGAATGTATGAATGAATGAATGAATGCACCATTTAAAAAAATATTGTCATATAGATACGATCTCTATTTTCATTAGAAACTCAAGAATTAATGTGAAAAAAATCCATCTGAATTGAGAGTGAAAAAATTATACCGATGTGGTAAAGTTAACTTCTTGTGTTTACCATGTTTTCTAAGATTCAGGTTCAAAGACATCTATAAAAAACACTGATCTCAACCCACCTTAAATTACATAAAATATCCAAAATTGAGATGAATAATCCATGCATAGAATATTACTAACCAGCAAGTCTGGCCGATGCGTGTAGAAATGTTTCTTGTATTCGTCCATCCACACCTCTGCCACACGGACAGTGTTTATACCATGCGTGTCCTTACCTCCAGGGAACGTGTAAGGGTGGAAAGAACGGAAAATGTGTCCCACTCGAGAGCAAGGGATAGTCTCCAGAGTGCCCCCACATTGCCAAACCTGCGGAGAGCGGATCAAGTGTGACAGAAAATGGTACATTATTTGACAGCCTCGAAAGGAACCAAATCAACTAATATCTAGACCTGGAAGAGACCCTGAGCTTTGGAGAGAAAATATTATTAGCACCGCGTCTTACTACCCGTTCGGGTTGTACGCACTTACACTAATGTGTAATGTGTAGGGTGATTGTGAGATGAAATGGAGGACCTACAGTTTAATGTGGAATCCGAACCACGGTGGAGGCCTGGCATTACCCACATTCATGGAGAGAAAATAATTGAGACAAATTATGTTTTAGGAATTTGGGCTGGAAAGATTATTTCACAGATTAAGTCGGAAATAAATTACAGAAAAAGCTGAAATATCTTATATTGGATGACCCCAAGACCTTTTTTTACTAACTGTAAACTGACCAGCCATTTATGTAAATTTCATACGACTTATGAATCATTGTGTCAGCTGAGGGAAAAGCCTGAGTGGACAAAGAGTAAGAGACATGCCAAAATCTTTAATGTCCAAACAACTAGTGCCATCTCTTTCTCATATTTCTGTAATCACTGACGAGTAAAGGACTAGCAGTCTCTTTAAATGTTTCTCTACTGCAGACAATGTTGCCACTCCTCGACATTTGCCAGGCCCAAAACTACCTGTCCTAAGCTTGAATATGCCTCTATTCCAAGATTGTGGAGTCAAAAGAGTCAGTAAAACTGTACCAACAAATACTCTGGCTTAAAAATAAAAACTTATAATATTCATTGTAACAAAATATGATAATTCTTTTTTAAGGCCAATATTTTTAATTTAGATTGACAAATGTATTTCAATTTAAATTCACAATTCCAAAGAAACTTCCAATGAAGAAGTCTGTTTTGGAGAATTCTACTGCAGTAAATTTGTTATAATTAATAGGATACACATTAGCCATTTCTGAAGGAGTCTGAGTAAGACAATATAAAAAATATAGGAGTTGGAGTTGGTGTACCAGCCCCCCAGCCCTGGTTTATTCACACCTTTATCAAATCTTGCCACAGAAAGAACCAATTAAAATGACATCTTACTTTTATTTACAATCATATTTTTACAAAAGATTGTAACTAAAGTCCGTTCACCGTAGGAATTGTTTTCTGAAAGGCCTTTTTCCCTACCAGAAATCTATCATATAGTAGGATATTGGTAGGAAAAAAGACCTTTCAGAGAGTAATTCCTACCGTGAATGGAGTATATGTAAAATAATACTAGTTTCCATTTTCAATGGATAATTTATTTGTCTATAAAACAATTATCCAAATATTTTACTCTACATTGTGTTATATTATTTACACCCCACATCAACCTTGACACTATTAAATTTGTTTTAATGCACAGAAAAAAATATAGTTTAGTGATAAAGTATCCATTCAATTCAGCACTGAAAAAATAGATTTATTTGCACCAAAACTAAACTTTATCGGAAAAATGACTAAATAAACACGAACGACAAGAATCATAAGAGATGCTCATCTACAAGTATGTTTTAAAATACAATTTGATTTAATGATAAGCTTGGGGCCAATTTATCAACATATCTATACAATCACATGGTGGGAACTTAAACCCCATCCCCATCCATGCTTACATGTTCTAAGGTGTCTGAATCACAATATACAGAATTAGAAGTAAAAGTAAAGAAAAGTTTTGAATTTTGAATCATGGCCGGATGCACTGAGTTTGGTTCTCCCCATACATATCTATCCCTATTTGTTAATTAAATTGCCAAAACAAGCCGTAAATGAAATGAAATATATACCATATTTCTATGCCACTGAATCTCTATCACATCACTATCACATTTAAATGTGTTCCTTAGATGATTGTGAGTGTAAGGTCTAACATTTATTAGCATTTTACATTTTCTCTGTGCAGTATAATGTGTAAGATATTACCCACACGAAACGACATTTCCAAGTTTTCTCCTCCCCAAACATCCATGCCATCATCGTATGAACCAATTTCCCAAAAGAAATTACGGTCCAGTGCAAGAAGACCCCCGGCCATAGTAGGTGACCTAAAAAATTGTGGACATTATGTTATTTGTTTAAAGTTTCTTCATTAAGCAATTAGATTAAACAGGCATTTAAAATATATTTTGTTTCACATCAGTGCCAAAGCTAGCTCTCAGTGGCTAACTTATTTAAGCTAAGAAAATAAGAAGGTAAATCTTGAGGAAATATGCCAACATTAGCCTGGTGAGGCAATACACCACCTTACCTCTCTTAGGGCAAAGTTTATTACCGGTATCAAATTTACTGTTTGTAATTTGAATACATTTTTGAAAATAATAACAGATTATTTTGCAACTTCAACAATTGTAGCAAGAATATGGTTTTATTTTCATGGTCATTTGAATTATTTATAATGTCCAGGTGTTAGTTTTCTACATATATTTAGGAAATATTTGTGAGCAGCCCATAATTTACATTGATGAATGTATTAAGTGAATACTATGTTGATAAAAAAAAGAATTTACATTTATTTAATAACACAACAAAAGGTCTAAAATTTTTAAACGATCTTATATTCATGATGTATAGTAAACTTGAATAATAATAATAATAATAATAATAATAATAATTATTATTATTATTATTATTAGCACCACGTCTTACTACCCGTTCGGGTTATACGCACTTACGCTAATGTGTAATGGTAGGATGATTGTGAGATGAAATGGAGGACCTACAGTTTAACGTGGAATCCGAACCACGGTGGAGGCC
Source organism: Timema shepardi (assembly GCA_902151425.1). Lineage (NCBI taxonomy): Eukaryota > Metazoa > Arthropoda > Insecta > Phasmatodea > Timematidae > Timema > Timema shepardi. The sequence continues at coordinate 56,608 of CABFVX010004411.1, read as the reverse complement.
TGGCATTCCTCACATTCACAAGATGTCTTGTCAGAGGTGAAGGAAGGGTTTGGTAATCAGATAAATCTGTGCCGGGATCGAGGATTGAACCCCGGCCGCCAGCACAGAAGTCCGACACCTTACCCCTAGATTGCGAGGTCACCGACATGAATAATTAATACATTTCAATTAATAACGAGTGATTATTTACTTTAGAGCCTTAAAATTTATTTTCACTCCAACAAAATGCCAAATTTAACTGATTATATAAAATTAGTACTGGTTGTCATTTCAAAACGTTTCTCTCTAAATGTAGTCATTTTAAAACAAGCGATTGACAAAAAAAAACAAATTTTAAAAAAACAACTAAATAAAAACTTTGTCGTTGAGAGTTTGTTGAATAAAATGGTAACAAAAATTAATCGCTCATCGCATCTGGGATCCGAATATACATTAATGTGATTTAAAAATATGAAAATAATATTTTAATGACTTATTGTTTTCATATAGGAGTAGTATTAGCTAATAGTAGATATGCATGATAAATCGTTATCATAATTCAGTGTTAATTGGTGCGAATAATCAAAGCAGTGAAAGTTTATTTCAATATCTGGTATCGTTTTATAATAAAGGAAAGTGATAAAACTAAATAAAAAGGTAAAATAAACTATTAAGAGTAAATTTGACGATGAAAGCCCACCTAGGGAAAAAGGAAAAATGTGGGAAGAGTCCAATGCACAAAGGTGACATCTTCTTCCTTTATTCTGTCTTCTTTAGTAGAAGTAGTCGCACACACATATTTGTGTTAAAATGTGTGTGACTATTTCTACTATGGAAGACAGAAGAAAGGAAGAAGATGTCACCTTTGTACATTGGACTCTTCCCACATTTTTCCTTTTTCCCTTGGTGGGCTTTCATCATCAAATTTACTCTTAATAGTTTATTTTTCCTTTTTTCTTTAGTTTTATCACTTTCCTTCATTATAAAATTATCTAGCCATTGGGCCACCTCATTTTTAAATACCTGGTATCGGTAATCGCCACATTATCGCCGAATTATAATTTCAATATATTCACAATAGGTGTGATCGTTTCGATTGACTATGTATATATAGTATGTAAAGCATCCAATGACTATTATGAACATAATATTAGAACCTTGCCGGTGCTATGGGGCTCTTCCGCCGAGCTTCTTCTTTGGGGGGAACGGGTATCCATGTAAAGTGACCACTCCATGAAAACCCTCCAATCTGAAAGTCGACGAAGTTAAGCTTGTATTCAAGTGTTTTATGATCGATCACATCAATAAGTGGCGTTAAAACTGATGTACGACTTTCCTTGATCCTTTGTAACAATGGTTCTAACCTAGGAGAAAAACAACAGAGAAAACTTTTTTTAAATAAGCACACATGTTTTCTGAAAATAAATGTTAAAAATAAATAAAAGAAGACTTTGATGTAACTTAGATAATAACCTACATTATTGCACTATTCAAAATAATAAGGGAAAGTTAGGTTCAATACAAGCCTGTAGTGCAGGAGTTTTCAAATTGTTTACCCCTTTGACCCCCCTTTACATCCACATGAGAGAGTCGTGACCCCTTCCCCCATCGACAAATAAAAATATCTGGCTCGTTTAGTTTGCGTATTTTCTTGCATACATTTATGTATATGATTATTTTAGCATTTTGCAAGGAAATGAAGTAGACATCATTCAAATTACTGAAAGTTTTATCTAAATAAAATCAAAATAAAGCTCAGCACAAAATTATTAATATAGTAGTTCTTAAATAATAATAATAATAATAATAATTAGCACCGCATCTTACTACCCGTTCGGGTTATACACTTTAAGTACTAATTACGCTAATGGATTAGGAATTGGGAAGGTTGTATTAGAGGAAGTGAACCCGCCTTTTCGTGGAAGGAGAGTGGAAAACCATTTAGGAAAAACCACCCCCAGTTTCACCCGACCGAGATTCGAACCTCGATCTCCCCGTCCTCAGCAGTCGAGCTCAACACGACAAGCGTGTTAGCCAACTACGCCACAGAGGCGGGTAATAGCTCTTAAACATCAGCATTTATAGCACCTTTAAAAAAAAATTGTGACAATGTTTAGTTTAAATTTTAATAAATCACTCGTTAAAATGTTTGCTGGTGTAACTTTTTTTCAAGTAACGATGAAACTAAATATGATGGATGTGTTTGTTTCTGAATTCAGTTTACTAAAATATGCAGTTCTTATATGACATCTAGTCTTTCACAATACTAACCCTCCACTGTCTCCAGAGTTGAAAATATAAGGCATTCAAGAACTAAGTTTACCTAAATGACGGCTCGAAATGTTACTAGAAGTAATCACTAATATATCACTACGCCAACAGCTGACATCTATCACTTTGGATTTACTGTAATGAAAACAGATGGTAATATATTAATGTGATAGTTAACCACAGTAATTTAGGCCAAAATTATTTATATATTTATTTGAGGTCGGACACAAAGTTTATTAATAGTTTTATTCCCTTTAACACCACTTTCCTAAAAACTTCTAACGAACATAGCTTCAAAATGGCGACTGACGAATTTTAAACCATATGATTGAACATAACGGTAAACAAGTTTTTTTTAAATGATGCAGACACGCAGTTGATGAAAATACTTTATTCAGTTAAATATTTCAAAATACGATAAAATAATAATAAAATCATGTATTGTATGTAAAAGAAAATGACAACAATTTTCTCTTTTGCAAGTAAATACGATGCCTGTATTAAAAGGTATTGATGTATGCACTATATTACACAAAATCAGTAACGTTCCAAAACGAAAAATAAGTACTTTTAATTATGTTTAAAATATTGTTTCGAGTTGGACAAAAAGAAATTATTCAAAAAAATGAGATAGTGTGAGAAAACTTAAGTTTACGTTATTTTAAATGTAATATATAACAGATCTTTATATTTATAACAAAACTGTGATCTTTTACAAGTGTTCAACCCAAAACTTAAACATATGATTTTCGAACTGTCATCCAGGTAAAAACCTATCGTGAATAGAAAATACAGTTTCACACAAGTAGATAGTTGTAAACAATATTTGAGTATAACGTTCAAAACAATACTAGTTGAATTAAAATATAAGTTAGGTCTAATACTGTGGTTCTTAAAATGGGGTCCGCGGACCCTCAGGATGGTAACTTTCTATATTTTTTGGATAATTTAAAATGTCATAAAAAAAGGGTAAATTGCAGCTATCTACCAAACACAATGGAGATGCCTTCTCGGCAAGAAAGTGAGGCTGAAAAGTGGGGAGTTGGCCACACCCCTTGTGCCCAAATCTTTAGAGGAGAATTTGGAAATTCATTTTTATATAAGTTGCTCATCAGCCAGCACAAATAACTTTAAGGAAAAGCAATGAAACATGCGATACTGTTTCAAACAACTTATTTGTGTGAGCAAGCGAGGCTTTTCTGCTCTTTGTGGTATGAAAATTGTCAAATGAAATCATCTTAGTGTCGAATGAGACTTGAGGAGATGGTCACTAAAATTGCTAGAGATTCCAACTATATTTTAGAGTCACACAAGCAGTTCCATTCCTCACATAAATTATAAGTGATTATAGACAAAAAAACTAAAAATATAATACATATTAAATTTTCTTTTAATTTTTATTGTAATTCTTTTTTACATATATATATATATGGATGTACTAATATAATACCTACAATTATTTTATTTTCACTGTAATTATATTTACATAAAAAAATATCATGACTAATTTATCCCTATAACATAATATAAATTTATGATTGTAATATTATTTCTCATCCATCCCGCAACAAGGGGTCCGCGTGACTAAGAAGTTTGAGAACCATTGGTTTAATGGATATGTTGTATTCACTAAAGTGATTGATCTCTCAAAGTCTACATATTTTTATTCTGGTACTAGGTTAGGTTAGGTTAAGTTAAAAATAATACTTTAGCAATTATCGCGCCCCACAGTTTGAGAACCACTGTTGTAGTGCATTCAGGGAAGAGTGAGGAGGTAGGGTAAGTGAGGCAAGATCCCCTTTTTCATCTGCAAATCATTTTAATAAGAATTTAAAACATTAAATTAAATTAAATATAGAGCACCAAAGATGTGAAGTCGTTCAACCACAGTGTGTGTCATTTAAAGAAATACAAATTTTTGTTTAAATTGGACATGTCTATTACCATTAATAATATCCCCTCCAGAATGAATTGTTCCTCTAGATCAGCGGTTCTCAACCTTTTTTTCACCTGCGTACCCCTTGGCAGCCAATTTTCTTAAATTGTGCCCTTAAGTTTTAGCAAAATGTACAGTTAATTGCATTAGTAATTATTTCAGATTTAAATGTTGCAACTGAAAATAAATGGGTAGTAACGGGAATAAAAAACAATGTAATGATAGGGTGAATAAAGAGTGCATATATTTTTACATTCAAAAAGTAAAAGTTACAGCAAAAACTAGAAAATTTAATCTAGTTATTAATTTATCAATAATTATAAAATTCCGGCACAGATTTATCTGATTACCAAACTCTTCCTTCACCTCTGACAAGACATCTTGTGAATGTGGGGAATGTCAGGCCTCCACCGTGGTTCGGATTCCACGTTAAACTGTAGGTCCTCCATTTAATCTCACAATCACCCTACCATTACACATTAGCGTAAGTGCGTATAACCCGAACGGGTAGTAAGAAGCGGTGCTAATAATAATTATTATTATTATAAAAACTATTTTATGTTTGGAATTGAAATCATTTTCTTAAGGTCAAATATAGAAGAAAACCATTTTACAAACTTTGACTGATCTTTTGTCTTATACTGCTGGCGTATGTAATAGCTCTTTCTGCCATTATTAAAATATTTTCGCATACCCCAAATGTCCTAGCATGTGCCCCATGTTGGGAACCACTGATATAAATCGTAAATAGTAAAAAATAACCTGGATAAGAGGGAGCGGTAAGTCATGAAATCCCTTTATTTAATATATGTTAGACTACTTTGGTGGCAGCATGGTCTAAGGCGTTACACTCGCAGTAGACTGGACTGTTGATAATGGGGTGATCCAGGTTTGAATCTCTATCGGGTGTACTGAGGGTGGTTTTTCCCTGATGGGTTTCCACTCTACCTCCATGCAAATATAGGTACACTTTATATAAACATTACCTTACTCATCCCTAAAGCCATTTGCATAATTAATACATAAGTGTAAAACCTGAGCGAATAGTAAAATGCAGTGCTTGGAAAAAAACCTACACACATATATATATATGTGTTAAAAAATAAATTGATTTTTAAGGTATCAAATAAATTTTGCCATTATTATTATTATTTAGTTTAATATTGTAGCTTTAAATATCTCTAAACAAAGCTCCTTTTTAATTATATTATAATTATATGAATACACTACCTACTCTATAAAAATGACCAAACTATTAAAGGGAGGATGTCTTTTTATAGGATTTTTTTAATATAAAAAATATTTTCACCAATGCTATTAAAATGTAAACTAGTTTATTTAAAGAAGCACAATTTTAATTTTATTTTCGTTTGAAAATAAATCACCACTTGTAAAGTAGTTTTGATTTTAAATTTAATGTTGAGGGTCTACAAAGACTAAAAATCCTTCTCCAGTGGTCATTTTTTTATTTTGTTGTTTCAACTTTTATACGAGGAAATCCTGACTACATCCATGAATAGAACAAAAAAATCTGATTGTCCTATCTGTATTGTTGATCTAAACACGACCTTGAGACTGTACTCAATACACCGGAAACACATTTGGGCCTTACACAATGAATCAACTGGCAGGAAACATGTCAGGCCAGGGTGTAATCTATTCCTAACTGTGCAAACTTGTATTAAAAATAAGGAGATAATGTACATTCGTAGCACATAATTCTGCCCTGTGCGATGATAGCGTATTCATAACATTGTGTGTGTGTTAGAAAACACTACTCAGTGTGACCAAATATGACATATTAATTTTATTAAAGCTTGCCACTATTCAAGTTAATCAAACAATATAATAAATCTAATTTTGACAGGATTAAATTTCATCCATGAATAGTGACAAGAAAAAGGTTTTTTTTAAAAAAAAAGATCAGTTGAATTACTTTTGAAGATTTTTTTAGATATCCGTTGATGTTTTAATCAGATATATGCTCTACACAAGGGTTATTAATGATGGTTTAGTGGGGTAGTTTGGAGGAAATTCAATTACATTAGCACGAAGAGAAAATCACTTCTAAAAAAATCCCTCCAGTTCACATGAACCTCCCCATTATATACCGTCAAATTAGATTCAAATCTAAATAATTAGACTGTGTGATCATTTTTTGCAGGTGTATACTAGTGGCATCGCACCAGGGCAAGCAAGGCAAGTTATGTGTTGCCTTTGATTGAAGATATGTAACTATTTCATTTAATGTTTGAAAAAAATATGACATACAAGGCAGTGACCGTAACATGCATGCAAGACGTGCACTAGTCCATCTGATGGAGGTTGAAAGTCGGTATTTGTCCGACTCCCATCCCATTGCTCTAGTTAGAGTGGTACTCATATGTGACATCATATATTACGAAGGGGTGAGATAAAAAAGAACTGCGGATGTCAGGTAAAAATGCAAGCAGCCGAGCCACGACTTCTCTCGCCTGAAAAGTGACGACTAGAACCGAAGTCACTGCCCCTCTCTTCCCCTTTCGTAACATATTGGAAAGGGAAGGCAAGAAAGGGTAAATTAATATTGTCAAGGTACTGGCCCATGGCCTACACACCTTTAAGTCCAGTAAACACGATACAACTTCTTGTACATAAAGTTGTACAAGAAGTTGCAGCCTGAAGATGGTGTCGTGTGGACACCAAAACTTGTACAAGATCTGCTTTCCACAACTTATTTATTATATACAATTTCAGGAAATAGACTGCGTCCTATATCAGCCATTTTTCTTGTACAACAACTTCGTCTGCTAGCCAGTTACTTTTTTTTTTTAGAGAAAAAGAGTGATTGTAAGAAATAAGCTGAATGCTTGAAAACAAACAAATAATTATAAATGAAGGAGGTTAGATCCCAAATATAAAGGTTTTCAAATGTTTAAACAACATTAATAAACTGGGGAAAAAAATCACAATATTTAGGAATGACTAAGAAATTATTCACATTAAATACCAATATTTTCCAAATCATTCAATGATTATTTTACCATAAAAAGTGCAGAAATGCCATGTTTTTTTCCCAAATATTGTATTATTATTATTAGCACCGCGTCTTTCTACCCGTTCGGGTTATACGCACTTACGCTAATGTGTAATGGTAGGGTGATTGTGAGATAAAATGGAGGACCTACAGTTTAACGTGGAATCCTAACCACGGTGGAGGCCTGTCATTCCCCACATTCACAAGATGTCTTGTCAGAGGTGAAGGAAGGGTTTGGTAATCAGATAAATCTATGTCGGGACCGAGGATTGAATCCCGGCCGCCAGCACAGAAGTCTGACACCTTACCCCTAGACCACCAGGTCACCATTCAAATATTGTATGCAATCACAAATGCCGTGGGAAAAATCACTGGCTAAAATTGTATGCAATCCATATGNGTGGAATCCGAACCACGGTGGAGGCCTGGCATTCCCCACATTCACAAGATGTCTTGTCAGAGGTGAAGGAAGGGTTTGGTAATCAGATAAATCTATGTCGGGACCGAGGATTGAATCCCGGCCGCCAGCACAGAAGTCTGACACCTTACCCCTAGACCACCAGGTCACCATTCAAATATTGTATGCAATCACAAATGCCGTGGGAAAAATCACTGGCTAAAATTGTATGCAATCCATATGACAAAGATATTGTACAATTTCTTGCACAACTTTTTGTACAAGAAGTTGTGTCGTGTGTACCGGGCCTTAGAGTTTAGTGGAGTTAATTGTAGCTAGCAGGTGCTTTTGTTTTGATGTGTGTATCAGTGAAAGCTAACAAGCGAAAGGTTTTATAAGTAGATGTCTATAATAAGTAATAACACAATAATGTAAATCACAGAACAAAGCCACAACTATCGTAAAAAAACACCTCCGAATATCTTCTTTAAGCATAAAAAATTTAAAAAAATTAAATCCGGGACGTCCCCTTTTAAGCTTGGGGGCACCCCTTCCAGACTTGCCTAAAAATGTTGGGTCACGAGACACTACTGGTGTATATATTTTCTATTTAATAAATTTCAATTTACATCCATTTTTTATATTATAGGCCTAATTTGACTTACACTTCTTGTTAATTCATTATTTATTAGATCCAACCTTTCCTTATATCCAAGTCTTATCTTATATTGAACTAAAGCAGAAGAATCCGGTGTTACACGAGGCAACGCTTTTATTTGATTCAAACAAACAGAAAGACATTCTCTTCATTTTATTTCTTCTGATCCAGTTTTTATTTAATTATTGATAATCAAATCCTGCAGAGGACGGGAAGATCGAGGTTCAAATCTCGGTCGGGTGAACTGGGGGTGGTTTTTCCTAAATGGTTTTCCACTCCCCCTCCACGCAAATGCGGGTTCACTTCCTTTAATTCAACCTTCCCAATTCCTAATCCATTAGCGTAATTAGTACTTAAAGCGTATAACCCGAACGGGTAGTAAGACGCGGTGCTAATAATAATAATAATAATAATAATAATAATAATAATAATAATAATAATAATAATAGGATAAGTAGCCAGCCCGACACTTTAGCTTAGTCGGTAGTGTGTCTATCTACTGAGTTAAAAGACCCAGGTTCAATTCGAGGCATGACCAAAAAAATGTCTCATTGGTGGGTTTACCCTTCCACAGTGATGAATTAATGACCGGGGACTTGTTGTACCTGCCTTAGTTTTAAGATAAGATTATAAGGCATATGAAAATATGACAGGCCTACCAAGTCGATAGGGGAAAATATATGACTTGAATAAAAAACTAATCCACGCCACAGGCTGGAGACAGTAATGGATGTAAGTACGGACAAGTACTAATAATTTATGTTGAGGGTTTGTTCAGTCCCAAAGAGAGCCAAACAAATTTCCAGACAAAATCAGGTTTACAGTGAGTCATCCTGTCCCGAAAAAAAAACCCAGAAGAAACCACAAACCCAAAGTGTTTTGGATGGAATTTGGTTTTATTGGTTCACTCCTTTATTGAGAAAACCATAGTAGCATGCATAATGGTCCGAATTTATATTTGGAGCTCAAAGAACAATAGAGAACCGTCTAAGCTTTTCCTTGTTTTTTCTATGTTTTACTCTCGTGCTTTTTCACCAGGAACGGTGAAATATCAAGACAAAGCTTGAGATCTGATAATGTAATAATAATAATAATAATAATAATAATATTTAGCACCGCGTCTTACTACCCATTCGGGTTATACACTTTTAAGTACTAATTACTCTAATGGATTAGGAATTGGGAAGGTTTAATTAGAGGAAGTGAACCCGCATTTGCGTGGAGGGAGAGTGGAAAACAATTTAGGAAAAACCACCCCCAGTTCACCCGACCAAGATTTGAACCTCGATCTCCCCATCCTCAGCAGTCGAGCTCAACACGACAAGCGCGTTAGCCAACTACGCCACAGAGGTGGGTTGTTTGATCATTTAATTATAGGAAAAGTACAGAAATAATGTAGGTATATTTTATTTTGACACACCACCTTACAACCCATTCGGGTTATCCACTTATGTTCTAATTACCTCGATAGGTTAGGGACGCGAAAAGGTTGAATTTAGAGGAAGTGTAACCACAAGCGCATAAAGAGGGGAAAACTATTTAGGAAAAATACCCTCGATACACCTGACCAGGATTGGGCCGTGATCTCCCAGTCATCAGCAATCTAGTCTATCGCATGCAGCCACAGAAATAATAACATTAGTACAATGTACGACTTCCTTCCTGCCGCAGAGCATATTTCTGTCAGTACTAATGATACCAACACAATAAACCAAAATCTAAATTTGTTGCTGTTTATGTGTTATTTATTTATTTCATTTTACAATATAAGTTGTATATTTACCAAACATCATTTTTACCGTGGTTTTCACAACCACTCCTCACACTAATTGCTATAACATCTACTCTCAATTACTTCTAGCTAAATCTGGGATTTTTTTTTAATAGAATCATTTCCATTTTAACAAATGTATTTACCTTCTTTAAGCTTAGTGAAAAATACTGAATTTGGCTACTGTAATCTAGACTGAATTTATTTAAGCAAGAGTGACCCATTATTTGAGGTGTACATCCTAAACAATTCTCCACTGCAAGGCCATATTAATAATTAAATACACACCCTTCGACTATAAAATATAGACCCCTTAAATAGAGGAGTAAATTCATAAGAAATGAATTGAGTTTGAAACACCCAATGAATACATCAGTGAGTGTATGAAAACATTATTATTATTAGCACCGCGTCTTACTACCCGTTCGGGTTATATGCACTTACGCTAATGTGTAATGGTAGGGTGATTGTGAGAGGAAATGGAGGACCTACAGTTTAACGTGGAATCCGAACCACGGTGGAGGCCTGGCATTCCCCACATTCACAAGATGTCTTGTCAGAGGTGAAGGAAGGGTTTGGTAATCAGATAAATCTGTGCCGGGACCGAGGATTGAACCCTGGCCGCCAGCACAGAAGTCTGACACCTTACCCGTAGACCGCCAGGTCACCTGTGTGTATGAAAACAACTGAGAGTCTTACCACGAATCAAACACCTCGCAGTGAGAATCTAGGAACACCAACACATCTCCTGTAGCAGCTCTGGCACCTGCCAATCGAGTCCGTATAAGACCGGAGCGCTCCGATAGCCTCATAAGACGGACTTTACTTGGGAACCTGGTCTTTATATAGTACTCCAACTTCCCTTGAAGAACAGCTATAATTAAAAACAAAACTTTGAATGTCATTTTCAGGCAAAAATAACAGAACTTTTACACAGTCCAAGATGACAACTGAACGTGTGAATTTTTATGCAGCAAGTGTAACTACCCAATACAAGGAATATAAGCGTATTTTACACTAAAGGGGTGAGAATCAGGAGAATAGAATCAATGGAACTCTACCTACAGTAGCCCCATGGCTTCTTTGGTGCTGATTGACAGCTCACAACTGACTTCTGACAATCAACATTTAGGTATATACCTAAACTTTGACTGTCGGAAATGACAGCTGCTAAACACATGTTTTTGCAGATCATTTGGTTTGGCGTAAGGATACATAATTTGGTCTGGTAACTTTTCAAAGCCGTCAGCTGTCAGCTGTGAACTGTCATTCAGCACCAAAGAAGTTGTGGGGATACTGTATAGACCTATTTGTATAAAGGGAGTGTGGGACCAGCACCCCCACTAATTTTAGCTGAGGGAGAGGGAGAACCTATTTAGTAAAAACATTCATCACATATGAATATTACAATATAGATGATGATGATGATAATAATAATAATAATAATAATAATAATATTGTGTGTCTGAGCTCCATCACCCATAGCCAGGTAGTGGAAAGATTAGCCAGTACTAATGTACCACCCGCCCCAGTGGCATAGTTAGCTAACACGCTAGTTTCCTGTCGAGTTAGATTGCCGAGGACCGAGATTCGAATCTCACTCGGGTGAACTAGAGTGGAATGGGGTTCCCTTAATGGTTTTCCACTCTCCCTCCACGCAAATGCAGGTTAAACTTCCTCTATATTCAACCGTCCCATTTCCCCGCCCACTAGCGTAGTTAGTACTCAAGCGTGTAAACTGAACCAGTAGCAAGACGCGCTGCTAAGTATTATTATTATTATTAATGTATCAATGTCCAGGGGATGTCTGAATGTACTAATCATACATCCTTTCCGTGGAGGGTCCCTCCATGTCCCGATGAGATGGTGGTGATAGTAAGTATGAGGGTGTGATACCAGTGGAAACTCTTAAAACGAACCTAAGCCTGAATAATCAAACCTTGGCGATAGTTGGGGTAAATCACATTTAAGGAAGAATAACCACGATACTGGCCGAGAATAGATCCCAGGACCTCTAGGAGCCAGGTGCATTGACCACTTCCCCACAGGGTTAGTTATTAAACATACCAACATTTGAAGGGCAAAATGAGTAATGATTAATAAAATATTAGTATAGTTGGCAAATTTCTCATAGGTTAATTACTCTAAATAGGCCCTTTACTAATATACTTTTCCAAAAATGGCACCACAAGGCTATTTATGTAGAGGAAAATTTGGAAACAGTATTTTAGCTCTAACTTGTATATAATAATAATATTTAGCACCGCGTCTTACTACCTGTTCGGGTTATACGCTTTTTAAGTACTAATTACTCTAATGGATTAGGAATTGAGAAGGTTGAATTAGAGGAAGTGAACCCGCATTTGCGTGGAGGGAGAGTGAAAAATCATTTAGGAAAAAACCCTCCCAGGTCACCCAACCAAGATTCGAACCTCGATCTCCCCGTACTCAGCAGTCGAGCAGATCAACACGACTAACGCGTTAGCCAACTACGCCACCGAGGCGGGTAACTTGTATATAGAAGAGAAATGGGTGGGGGGAGGAGGAAATAAAGGAGCAGGTATATTCTCAAATTAGGTTATTTCACCTGCTCTGTGACCAAAGAGCACTTTATAATGGCTTATGAACGCTTAACATGGTATTGAGAGTCACAGTAGTCAACAATCTTTGAAATGTTGATATTGATCAAGTAATTTTCTAAAAACCACTAACTGATCAAATATATTGTGAAAGTACTTAATCTTTTATTGATATTAAGGGAAATTAGAAAGTTGGAAAACTATGCCTTGAATGAAATCTTTAAAACGAACATATAAAGCAATTACCATTAAAATACAGTAGACGCTCGATTCTCCAGGATCACATTAACCGAGTTGTAGATTAACTGGGACAGCAGTTTTTAATGATTTAATAAAATTTAATTGAAAGGCCCACCCTGTATGCTATAATATAACTGTCCGGTGATGTACAGGCTGGTGAGACTGAATATGTGGATGAAAAATGCAATATGAAATTTAAAAATAATTTTGCATTTTATTGTAGGTTTATCACAAGGGGTTTTTCAACCCTTTTATGTCCAAGGGCCAAAGTTTCTCTCTTGTTTTCTCACAAGCCGCAATACTGTATCGACAATATTTGGATTAGACCAATATTATATTATATTTAGCACCGTGTCTTACTACCCGTTCAGGTTATACGCTTACGTACTGATTACGCTATTAATGGATTAGGAATTGGGAAGGTTGAATTAGAGGAAGTGAACCCGCATTTGCGTGGAGGGAGAGTGGAAAACCATTTAGAAAAAAAAAAGTTCACCCGAGCGAGATTCGAACCTCGATCTCCCCGCCCTCAGCAGTCGAGCTCAACATGACCAGCGCGTTAGCCAACTACGCCACCGAGGCGGGTTATTTTATTGGTTGATTATGTAAAATAAATATCTGCATTTGTTATTTGTTTTTGCTTGAAATAATTTTATATTTTTCATGAGCCAGTGGGCCACAAAATATGTTAGGATAGCACAGGCCGCAGTTCGAAGAGCCCGGCTTTATCTAATAATAAAAAATAAAACTGGTGAAATTGTGAACATATCAGGGAGCGGAAGTGTCATCACCTGCTTAAAACAAAAATAATTACTATTTGTTATTTGTAAAGATTACTTTTCAGTGTTACTTTTGAGGCAAAGCCCATGATTAGAGTAATTTTTTTCCTGCCTAATGCATGGTGTCTACTCAACTTGACCAATAAAATCCCAGACTTTTTCCCTGATCATTTCCTAAAATTCCCCACTAAAATGTATGTAACATCCTTCTAACTCGCCCCCCCCCCCTTACAATGGTCGATTTTCTATTAATCTTTTTTATGAATATTAATAAGTTTTAAAATTTTAATATTTCTTTTAAATTTGTATAAAAATTGTTTACTAGGAATTAAAAATATATTACACAGCTACAAACAAAAAAATGACATAATTTACTGATTTAATGATTATCATATTTCATATTTTGAGTAAAATATCATTTTACCGGATTTTTTATTGTGATTTACCAAATTCCCGACTTATTCCCGTTTTTTCCCAATCACTTCAAATTCCCGGCTAATTCCCGTTTTCCCTGATTTTCACGGATGGTAGACACCCTGCTAATGGCTAATCAAGAGGCTAATCTTACTGGAAGGTGGATTATAGAGTTAGATCAAGAGATTTGCTTACCTCGGTCACTGAAATCGTCCACAAGGATTAATTCGTGCAGGAACTGAGGAGGTGACCTGTTCAATACACTGTGGACAGTCCTCAAAAGAGGACTCAAAGCTTCATTTGTAAAAATAATTATCACACTTGCACTTGGCAGATATCTGTCATATGTGACAGTCTTACACCTGAAAACAATGGTTCTAATATCAACAAAATTAAAGCTATTTCAATATGAGGTTTTTTCAGAATGAGGGCATGAGTTATCATTTTTATTTTCCAATTTCAGAGACATATTCGTATAACTTAATAGGTTCAGTGAAAAGTCAAGCGCTGTTAAAGTCCATACATTGTCTCCTATTTTTGAAATTATTGATGTGTACGGCCAAACTATCTGCATATTGGAGGTGACCTGGCGGTCTAGGGGTAAGGTTTCAGACTTCTATGCTGGCGGCTGGGGTTCAATCCTTGGTCCCGGCACAGATTTATCTGATTACCAAACCCTTCCTTCACCTCTGACAAGACATCTTGTGAATGTGGGGAATGCCAGGCCTCCACCGTGGTTCGGATTCCACGTTAAACTGTAGGTCCTCCATTTCATCTCACAATAACCCTACCATTACACATTAGCGAAAGTGGGTATAACCCGAACGGGTAGTAAGACGCGGTGCCAATAATAATAATAATAATGATAAGTAGTTCTAAACCAATCGGTGAATGGGTAAAAGTTGTGAAAGGTAAAATTAAGAGGAAATTTACCTGCATTTTTTGTGAAAGGAGAGTGAGAAATAATTTAGGGAAAACCATCCTTAACAGGCTACACCTGGCCAGAATTTTAACAATGCCCTCCCCCTCACTGACAATACAGTATATTGCAAGAGTGAGGCTTTGTAATGCAGGTCTTTTGAAAAAATAGCATTTGAATTAACTATTGGCAAAAATAGCGTTACAGCTTTTCTATGGATCAAGTAATAAAATCTAATGATCTACAGTAATGCCAAATTGTTAAGATAAAAAGAGTCATATAGGGAAAAATTTGGGTTTTAATCCTAGCTAGGGCACGGTTGGTTTTCCACGTTTGAATTAGATCGTGGTTTTCATATCCTTTCTCCATGTAGTATCATTATCATTATCATTATCACTATCATCATTATCATTATTATTATTATCATCACCGCGTCTTACTACCTGTTCGGGTTATACGCACTTACGCTAATGTTGTAATGGTAGGGTGATTGTGAGATGAAATGGAGGACCTACAGTTTAACGTGGAATCCGAACCACGGCGGAGGCCTGGCATTCCTCCTCACCTCTATTCCTTGAATGATGTATTAATAACCGAGTGTTGAACATACAAATAGCTACCAAAATTGATATCAGGACAAAGGCATTGAACACGGAACCCTTGACTTAATGCACCTAGGCTCTACCCCTAAGCTATACCCAAGAGTAGAATCTTGAATCGATATATTTTAAAGTGGATACTTTAATAGGTGATCCAAGATTTTGGATCAATGGATCATTTTAGAATTTGATAGTCTTAGCCCTACTTATGTTAATGTCACTTACAAAGGATTTCGTGGATCTCGCAGTGTTCGTGTCAATGAAATCTTATCACTCAAAATAAGATTCATTGCTTCTTTTTTCATAACCTCCTCTGCTATAGAAACCAAGTCATCTTCTAAATCAGCAGGAATTCCTCCTTCACCAAGTCCAGGTATGATATTGAAATTATCCCGAAAAATTAGTGCTTCATAAATCATATCAACTGTTGTTGAGTTTATGATTGAACGGTTAGCTAACAAATGATCCTGCTCCTCAATAAATTCTAAATATGTTAATTTTTTACTTTCAAACAGTTTTTTAAATTCATTTTCCTGGTTTTGTTTAGCTAGGCCTATTTGTTTTTGGCCAGTCATTTGATTAGCAAAAACAAAAAATAATAGTAATATTACAATAAAGTAACAAAGATACTTTGAGAGAAAATTCCTTCGACGGCACAAAACAATACGAAATAACATTTTTTTTTGCTGCACACTATCAAGATTGTATAAAATAATGTATTAATAAATACATTTTATACTTCAATTGTATTTCTCTTTAAATTTGTTGATTTTAAATTTAAAAATTCCACTTTTGATTATGTTATAAAGTATTGTCAATTTCAATAGGCTGGATCAAAAGTAAAATTAACATACAATTTCAAACGTCACAATAAATTAAAAGTGTGTCTAGACTTTTACACACACCCTTAAAAATTATAGAAATAAACATTGTATACAGCAAAACTCAGCCTTAATTCAATTTTGAATCCTACACTTATTAATAATACATAATTAAAAACTATAATTAGTCAAGAGTATTTTATAAATCCCAAACATACAACGTCTTGCTCTAATCTCACTTATCAGACTATCAACCAACATTATTTAAACTTCAGTCTACAGAGTATACACGGTTCACCCCACCATAGATAATAACACCACAACATGGAACATAAAACTTTTACCTACAAAGAACCCATAGAAAAGTAATAAGTATATAAACGCCACTCAAATGTTGCCAAGTAGAACAACAATGTTAGCGCTCGCTGCGTTAGTAACGCGAACTAAACACGGAACATTTAAATGAAAATTAATATTTTCTATTGCAGAATATTATTTCATCAATTCTCATATCAAATTCAATCAAATATAGCTAAATCCATTATTTTATAAATAAACCGCGTTATAAAATATGAAATTTAGAAAATCTAGGTGATCTCCTTCTTTAAAATAAACGACCAATTACTAACAAAACAGGCGAATTTTACATAGACTTTATTTCCTTTTCTACGGACTTCACGTCCACGCATACGCATTTCTCTGTGACACCATTGCTTTTTTCTGTATGAATATAAGCCCAATTCTCATATTTTGCATTATTCAGTAAATTAAAACTTTTTTGGCTATTATTGTTTCATCCTAACCTGAGACCTGAAGTAAACAAACATTTCCATATTACTACATGAAGGACCTACATGATTGGTGGATTACTAGTGCAATATTTTATACATATGTGAACATGTATAGTCAGTACCATTACAAAGTAAGTCAATACGAATTTTTGTATATTTTTAAATCCGTTTAAATTGCTTATCTTATGTTTAACAAAACTTGCGCAACAGTCAGCAAACTCCATTAATACATGGGAAGCACTCAACACTCACAACCGCCACTTTAACACTGCCGAGATTAACTGTTGACTGACCGTTGCTGACTTTATGTTAACATGTGATAAGGACTGTACCATGGGGTTCCTCTACGCTGAGTCAGGAATTGGATGAATCAATAATAGGTATAAAAAATGTATTATATTTTACTATTTTATTAGTGTTATTCTATAGGTACCTAATATAAAATGATAAAATATATCAAAAGTGCAGATAATATAAGCTAACCTATCAGTATATGAAAGTATATTTAGTAACTTATCCGGCTGTCAGATAAGGCTATTCTGATTTTTTTTAAATTGACTATATAATCTGTATATTAAGTAGTTTATAGGCATCTGCATTGATGCGTATTATGCTGGTAGTGGCAGAATATTGGAACAAAAAACGAGAGGCCTTTTGCTTGAACCCAATTTATGCTTGTACAAAATGTTGGTATTAGTATACTAATTTCTGTTTTACTATATATTCATTTCTACTGAACTGGACTGAACTGGAAATATGCAATGGACAGACATTTAGATCAAATCTCTGCTAGAAAATTAAGCTTGGATAGTCCCCAAATTACCTAGTAACTGTAAATCTATACCCTGAAAGTAGGTGTATTAAATCAAATTACCTAATGAATTTCCTTAACACCAATGATAAGCCTATGATCAGACATTCAGTCGAGTAGCAAAACTAGAAACTATTTTGACACTATTTGTTGCAGCAAATGATGCTCACTCAATTTGATGTCCCCAACGTATTTTTATGCGGATAATTGGTCATATAAATGTATATGTAACATCCCGAAGGAACTATTAGATGGACTTGAGCAAATACCTCATTGTTAGAATGAAAGTTTTTTTAAATTCTCTTGTTGAACCAGGATTCAAGCAAAGAGATGGTGATCTCGGTTTGTTTTATAGGAAGAAAGGATTAAAACTGATATACGGTACTCATCGATATGTTACAACATGCATTTTATACTAAATGTTATAAGTTATATTCTTACTTTTCCTTAATCAGGTAATCGTACCACTCCTTGATCAGCATCACTAACATCCTATTCAGAACTTAAGGAACTATTCTCCATATTTATCATTACATTATTCTGATTTTTTTATACAAGACCATATACTTCCCAAATAGTTGTTCTTCAACTCTTATTGCATAATGAATATGATTTTGCCAATGTTTTTTTGTGATATTTCTCACTACTTCTTCCAGAAGACAATGACATCATTAAGCTTAAAGCAGCATAGATTTTAGCCTGAATCCAAATACCTCCAATAAGATGATGATCACAGTGATAAGGTTGCAGTAGCAAATCTTCATGTTCGGCACTTTACGCTCATAATTGCCTCGATCTTTGTCCAAAATTTCCACAAGCAAAATCTTATTAATGGTTTCTTCTCAAGAAATACCTTTACTTGCGAAAAACGACTTGATTGTAATTTTGGCTAATATTTGTTGGAATTATCTGTCTGATTGTAGAATGGATGGATTCATTGTCTAGAACTATACCACTGTTTAATTATATATTTGGAATCAACTTCTCTTTGAAATAATTTTCATATGTCTTTTAATTTATTTCATCGCAATAGTCTTAATATTTTTGCCATGGAAAATAATCTCTCCACCTAGTATAAGACAATTTTCATCGCCTGCATGAATAAAAATGACGCGTGAATATTTTCCAGAGTGAAACTTATTTCTTGTAGTTAGGCACTCCTCTAGTGCCTGTGACGATGCTGCCATTGTTGTGTACCTCCACGATTTTGAAGTTGTATGCCCGGAATTGAACCATATATAGTCAGTGTACACATTATTCCCGTTGCTCTCCCTGTATTGCTTTATAGCTCTTAAGTAACGATGCCACCACACAATAATATCTTTGTCTAGAAGTAAAGAGTTACGCTTTCGTCAAATTAAAACCCAATATCTATAAGAAACCTTTGACGTGTCATCAATAAAAAATAGGAAGGTCACTATCGTTATCAAATAATGCATTAATTTTCTTTATATTAGGTAATTTATTGTTACCTTTCTGTTAATAATTTCGAATAATATTTTTGATTCTGTTTTTGAGAAGTAAGTGTATGGTAACAAGATTAAGGTTTAACACCAGGACCAGCGCGCTCTCATTGTTTACCCTAGCTGCACTCCTTGTTCTCTCTGATTTCCTCCTTGTCTAGCAGGTAGGCAGCGACCTTCTCACTTGACTCGGGGATTAGTGGGGACGGGGGATGTTAGGGGGGAGGACGGAGACACGTCTGGAAGGATCTGGGTCCTTTTAATTCTAGAAGTGAAGGATTCGAGACACTTAGCTGGCACCACCCCTATATATACACGCTCAGCGATAGCCAGGTGTGCTCAGTTCTTGGTTCTCAACCAATGAGACCGGGAGAGGACCAGCGTGTGTGCACCGGCGTGTCAAGTGTGCGGACCTGCATCTCTAGTGAGTGGACCTGCGTGTCCAGTGTATGGGTCAAGTGTCCAGTGTGTGGGACAAGTGTTGGCCTAAGTACACGGGTGATGTAGACATTTATTGTTACTGTGGACTAATGTTAAATGAACCATTTTGTGACTGTTTTTAAATATTTGAATAGTTATTATGTGTTTTATAGATGTCAATTTGTTTATTTAATTTACTTATATCTCTATGTGTTTTCTTAGTTTATTAATTTACAATTTAATTTACTTATATCTCTATGTGTTCTATTAGTTTATTAATTTACAGACTTGATTAATACTCTTTTTATTTTACTTGATGACTTGTTTAGTTATAATTAATTTAGATATTGTAACACTATGGAATCAATCACTCCGCTTTGGGCGTCGATTGAAACACTACGGGTTAATTCCCTGATATAATAATGTTGTGATGATGTTTAGGTTGTCTATAGCACCGTGATCGAGCGCCTATTATCACTGTACGGAAAATATACCGTTTAACCAGCTGTCTAGAGCTCAATGATCGAGCACTAATTAAAATGGTATAATTAATTAATGTAAGAAAGAGAACTGTTGATGGCTGTTTATTCACACACGGTTTATTTAAATGACACTTGTTAATTACTTATACATATTCCAATTAAATGTTTTATATCACTGCACAGTTGTGATATTAATATAAGTTATTTTAGACTGTGCCTGCCAGTGTGTGGCTTGTGCGTGGGCGGATATCCCGGTGTAGATGTTTGGATCCCAGATGATGTGTGCTTGTGTGACTTCTGGGTGGGCGGGAGATGCCTTAAACATACGCACAACGGTTTATATATGACATACCCCTTGCCCTTTTCTCCACTCGTCAACAGTGTAAAAACCAACTAATAGAAAGAGTCCTGGCGACAGGTGTTGTGAAGGCTAACTTCTTATTGGTATAGGGAAGTGGCGTCTTATGCCAAATACTGCGGAGTTGTTCCTTTTAACAGGAAATATGGTATGAAAAATATATTTTAAAGGTGTAATCCTTTTCACATTATTTATGAGAAGCACATGTTTCTTAATGGATGTATCTTTAAAGGATAGTCTACATATATTAATTTAAACAAAAATTACATTCATCCATGACTTTTTACATAATTTAGAGTTAGTAAAACTAATATCACTACAATATATATTTAATCAGTGTGTGTATGTATGTGGTAGTTTTAATAATAAAAACCTTGAATATTCCGTGGGCATTTTCAGTTTTGTTTAGTCAGCAGCATACCCCATTATCTCTAAAAGAACTCGTGGCTCACACGTTCACGCGTGAACTGCCCGTGACCCTCCCAAGTCACGCACGTCCCACGTTACAGTATCATATCATACATACATACATACATACATACATACATACATACATACATACATACATACATACATACATACATACATACATACATATATAAACATACTATACCCTCACAGGGTAGGCACCATACTGTGAATATACCTCAAAAATAACTTCTCACTTAATCCATTCTCACTAACTTTCTCCACACTTCCCTATCCTTGAATACTTCCTTCGCTTCAACAACATCTATACACCGAGTCTAACATGTTTTTTTTTTATTCTGAAAGCTTTTAATGTTTCTCTTTTTCACATATTCATCTACAACATTTAGCCACGTCTTACATGGCCTACCCCTTCCTTTTAATCCGTACACTTTACCTTCTTATATTTGTTTCGTCACTCGATCCATACTCGTGTAAGCCTCTTGTAACAATTAACTATCATTATTGGAAGTGTGATGGGGAAACCAGACAAGAAGTTTAACAATTATTAACAAAGTTTGTTTTATTTAGGACCAAATATAAGGTAAATACATAATTAGAGCAAAATACAACAATATGGCGTGAAGCGCTTCTCCTCTCAGATTTAAATAACTCTACTGAGATAAAGGAATTAATTGACACTTCAATATCTGAGAATAAAAAAGGGAAACATATAGTTATATTCTGGTTGTCAGTTTCAACAGTAATATTAATCGCCATCATGGAAATCTATGGTTCCCTCGGTTATAGCATTAAGTGCAAGCAACGATACTACATTGCAATTATTAGCATACATCTAAATTTAGACAACAAAAGATAAACATTTACGCGCCTTTAGATCTAATTAATAGTAAGGCCAGCTATATAATTTTCAGCCAACCCAATTTATCGATAATTACTATACACTTTCATAAAATTAATTATTGAAATGTCAAAGTTTTTTTCCCTTTCCTCCATTTAATAAATGCCACTGTCATATATTCATAAAAATTAATTAACAATGTCAAAATGCCACATTGCCTTGAACGTGTGTAAGAGAAAATTAGATACCCTAAAGTTTCTTTTTCTCCCTCACAATGTTGTGCAGATGACAGCTCTAAAATTTTAGCAGTAGATGTACATCCAGTTATATTTTAAAGATAAATGGCCCAGAGTCAGAGGACCTTATTTATTTGTCTATGATTAAACGCAGAAAATGTTACGTGTCAAATAAACTTTGCTAACTTATTATTGGTTCAGGCTTTAAAAAGAAATCATTTAATCCATTACAAACTATTATGTTGGGTCATAAATCCTTGTGTTTTTCTATTTTAAGTCTTTAAATATAGTTACAATTTTAAATATTTCTTCGTCTGCTTAAACAACTTCCGGCCGCTGACTACGATCATAATGGCTGCTGAACATCAGTACTTCTATGAAGATGAAGTATTCAGAATTAACAAAAAAGGAAACATTGAATTTGGAATGGTTTTAGAAAATTCAGAGCTTGTAAGTAGTGATGAAAATTCAGATGTCGAGGAGGGAGGCCGAATGAAGAAGGGTCATATTCGTGTTGCATGGCACTCCTTCAGGAGTTGAGGAAGTCATTCCAGAGAAAAAGGTAGGCCTACATATTAAATTTATTCGTTTAACGTTGATTATTTATTTCTTGATAAGTGGTAACATATGGAACCATTTGATTTTAATAACTACTCTTTAATTATGTTTTCTCTAAAAATGTGTTAACCTTGTTATTAGTCTAGTCAAAGTAGTGTCATTAAATTGTCCTTAGATCAGTCTCAAATATATTGATATTTGTTTGAGGTTTATTCGTTCTGCTATTGTAAAAATATCATGTAAACACAAATTCGCATCTCCAGGTACATTTGGCTGATAGATCATTGATGCCAGGAGATGTAGTTCGACGGATGATTAAAGGAAAGGATACACAAAGAGGTTATTGTCGAGACATTAAAGTTAGAGCTTGTGTACAAGTGGTTGGAACCAAACAAGTAGTTTCGAATGTCAAGAGTGAACATCTCACACCATTAGAGGTAAGTATATATGCTTCAATCACATAGTTTGTAAAGTAAAATTTGGTATCACATTAGTTTAGTTTTGGAATATCCTACCTATGGATTACAAAGCCTGCTTTGGCTTTCAAAGTAGTTAAAATAATCAAGAGTTTTTATTTCTAAAATTTGATGATGAATATTTAATGTTTCGTAAGCCTACCTATTACACATATTTCACTCCTTACCCAATGGGACCACCAGGGTGTCTACCATCTGGGAAAACGGGAATTAGCCGGGAATTTGAAGTGATCGGGAAAAAATGGGAATAAGTCGGGAATTTGATAAATCGTAATAAAAGTCCGGGAAAATGACATTTTACTCAAAATATGAAATACAATAATCAGTAAATTATAATGTCACTTTTTTGTTTGTAGCTGTGTAATATATTTTTAATTCCTAGAAACAATTTTAATTCAAATTTTAAAACTTATTATTATTTTAAAAAAGATTAATAGAAAAACAAGGGTGGTGGCAGGGGGGGGGGTGAGTTATAAGGGAGTGACATACTTTTTTAGTGGGGAATTTTAGGAAATGATCAGGGGAAATCGGGGAAAAGGTCGGGGATTTCATTGGTCAAGTTTAGTAGACACCATGGAACACACACCAACTTGAATGTATAGAATTGATATAATTCTTTGTTCCATTTTGAAATAGTTGTAAAAAAAAGAGCTAGTCCATTCCCATAAAAAGCAAGCTAACAAAAAAAGACATACATTACTAGTCTAAAATGTGACAATTTGACATCATATGGTAAGGTTATTTAACTTATTTCCTGGTAAGAAAAGGAAGCCAACATTGAAAAAATAAGTTTATTGAAAAAATGTCATCTGATATAAGAGCAAGAAATTCAGCTCCCTTGATTTCCTCTACAGTTTTGTCGCAGCGAACTTCTAGGATGCAGTCTAAAAATATGTTTTTAAATCTATGTCTAGTTTTCCTTAATATTCAATCAATAAAAAAACAAAAAAACTCCTGAGTTGGTGGATTTCTCCGCTTAATAATGGCCATGCACTGGAAGTTCATAAATACCACAAAAATAATAATACAATCAATCGTTTTTGAAAGAATATATCTAATTTTCTTCACCTCCTGATTGTGTTTTTTAATCTAAGTTTGATGTATAGTCTTCACTTGACTAGCAGAGCTAAATCAAGGACATTTTTAAGGTGCCTAGAAGAGTTATTATGTTTTATAATCTCTTGTGATAGGTGCCCCAAGTCTTTTAAATACCATATTTGGCCCTCGTTATATCACCACTAAAAAGTACACATGGCAAACTAAACATATATTGTTCATACGACAACCACACAGCCATTCAAATCCTTTATAAAAATACCGATTGAATTTTCTATTATAAACATCGTTTCTACTCAATGCACTTTGATTTATTATCATATCAGGAAGTGGACTTTTTTTTATTTTTTATTTAAATTTTTTCAATGATACTCTTTTGATAAAAATTAATTGTTAGCAAATTAACAACAGTCATTTCAGAGCTCATAAGATAAACACACAGGATACAGTTCAGTCTAGCATGTGACTGTGGCTGTCGACTGGATCAACAATGCGTGCAGCTCCACCACACGACAGTAAAGCTCAGGCATTCTCTCTACTTTCCCTCTTCTGCTTCTACACTCGAACACTAGATAGGGACTCAAGACCGACAGACGCCGGTAGTCCTGTACCTAGCCTTGTGAAAACCTTCAATTCAATGCAGGGCAGTTGGTGACCTGGCAGTCTAGGGGTAAGGTGTCGGTTGGACTTCTGTACTGGGGGTCAGGGGTTCAATCCTCGGTCCCGACACAGATCTATCTGATTACCAAACCCTTCCTCCACCTCTGACAAGACTTCTTGTGAATGTGGGGAATGCCAGGACTCCACCGTGGTTCGGATTCCACGTTAAACTGTAGGTCCTCCATTTCATCTCACAATCACCCTACCATTACACATTAGCGTAAGTGCGTATAACCCGAACGGGTAGTAAGACGCGGTGCTAATAATGATATAACCCAAATGGGTAGTAAGATGCGGTGATGATGATAATAAAAATAATAATAATAATGTAGGTCAGTTACTGATAGTATAAACTTAAGATTTATACCATAGGGACTAATATATATAATTATAATGTAATATGTATATTAGTAATATTAATAACACCTAATATGTTTGAATGAATACTGTTTTAATTCTTCTTTTAGTCAACTCTACTGAACTAAAATCCATCTAAATTTGTAGGGGGTGCTGCAGCTTTGCAACTAATATGGACAAGCCCTGCCACTGGATATAGCATTT
The DNA here is from genome assembly GCA_902151425.1 of Timema shepardi. Lineage (NCBI taxonomy): Eukaryota > Metazoa > Arthropoda > Insecta > Phasmatodea > Timematidae > Timema > Timema shepardi. Next base: position 31,087 of record CABFVX010004411.1, on the reverse strand, counting down.
AGTCATAATTATTCTACATATTAAGTGTGCCTAAATTATACAAACATAACTTGAAAAGATTTTATTTTTCACCCAAATGTTGAATATTTTGTTTTATTATTAATACAGTAGGCTCTTATCTTTTTTGTTGTATTTTAATACGATAGGCATACCTCGGCCTCTAGAAATGAGAATTGAAAGCACCTATTTGTGATGATTTAAACCAGCGGTCTTCAACCCGCGGCCCGTTATTTTCGCGATTCTTATGCAGCATGTGGCAACACTGAGACCCAGATCCTTTAACTGGGAATCCTCGTGATACTTATGCAACACGTGATAACACTGAAACTCAAGGTCAAACATCTGGCTGAGTTCCAGCTCTCCTGTCTCCCTCCTCTGTCAGTACAGTCTTTTGTATTGTGGTGTTGTTTGCACTTTGTTTGGTATATTACTTTTTGTATTCAGTTTTTTTAACAATGGCTGCAGCACAAGCAAAAAGCAAAAATAGTGAAAATGGAAGGGTGTTCAATGAGAAGTGGACAAACTTGTATTTTTTTGTAAATATTAAAGAGAAACCAGTTTGTTTGCTTTGTAATGCCACGATAGCTGTGTTGAAGGAATACAATTTAAAGCGGCACTACGTCTCCAAGCACTCATCTAAAATGGATTCAGTTAAAGGGCAAGTGAGATCAGATAAAGTGGCCGATTAGAAGAAAAAACTGCATTGTCAACAAATGTCATTTAAGAAGCAAAATTTTGAAAGTGAATTAAGTGTTAGGGCAAGTTATATTATATCTGAGAAAATAGCTTTGAAATCAAAGCCATTTACAGATGGCGTATTTGTAAAGGAGTGTGTGGATTCGGCAGCTGAAGTTCTGTGTCCGTCACAAAAACATTTGTTTTCAAAATTTAGTTGGTCAGGAGTAACTGTGGCCAGAAGGATTGAAGAATTAACGAGCGAGCGATATTGAGAACACACTTAAAGAACGTGCTTCTCGGCTTTTTTTTTTCAGTGGCCCTCGATGAGAGTAGTGACATTACAAACAATGCCCAGTTGGCTATTTTTATCAGGGGAATTCACAATGACTTTACCATAACAGAAGAAATGGCCGCTCTTTTTCCAATAAGGGGAACCACTAAAGGCAGTGGTATTTTTAATGCTCTCTCTTCAACTTTGGAGCGATACGATCTACAGTTGAGCGATCTTTCCGGAGTAGTTACTGACGCAGCTCCTGCAATGGTAGGGGAAAATGAAGGTGTTGTGGCACTGACACGAAAAAAAGTTAGTACTGCTACATGTCAAAATGGTGACTTCATACATTATCATTGCATTGTACACCAAGAAAACTTGTGCGCTAAAAGTGTGTGCTCCAAAGATATAACAGAAATAGTGAACTTCATCAGATCCCAAGGATTGAGCCACTGGACATTTAATACATTCCTTAAGGATATGAACTCAGAGTATGGTGACGTACTCTATTACACAGAGGTTCGCTGGCTCAGTAGAGGTAAGGTGCTGAAGAGAGTTTTCGACCTGAAAGAAGAAATTTGTGAAATCATGGCAAGTAAGGGCAAGCCTGTCCTTCAGTTCAACGACCCTGAATGGATGGCTGATTTTGCATATCTTACTGATATCTCTATGCACCTAAACGACCTGAACATACGACTACAAGGTGAGAACAGTTTGATACATAACCTCTTTGACCAAGTGAAGGCATCTGAAAACAAACTTCGTCTGTGTGAAGTTCAACTACAAAAAGGTGAACTAACACAATTCCCAATGTGAAGTTTGTAACAACGAAAAATACATTACCGCACTCAGAGATCTAAGGTCCGATTTTTGATACGCGTTTCCAAGATTTCAAATCCAATGAAAAATTGTTCAACATATTTTCCACTCCATTTAGTGTTGATGTTGAGGACGTGCCGAACGATGTGCAAATGGAGCTTATTGAGTTGCAGTTTAATACAGATTTAAAAGAGAAATATATGTATGTAGATCTTTTGACATTTTACTCAAAATATGTCGAAGAAAAACAATTTCCAAATCTCCGAACTCATGCTCTGCTAACAGCATCACTCTTTGGTAGTACCTACAGCTGTGAACAACTTTTCTCAAGGATGAACATTGTGAAGTCGAAATTGAGGAACCAACTGACTGACGCTCACTTAGAAAGCTCCCTTCGAATTAGTACATCTGGCATTAAAGCCAATATTGAAAAATTAGTCAATAAAAAGCAGTGCCAAGTGTCTCATTAAAATTAGACTCGAAAACATTTTAACAACGCCTTTTTATATTGGTAAAAATTTATTTTCTATTAAATAAACTTAGTTTTGAACTTTAATTTTCACATTTTTACTATGATTTGTTTTAGATTTTAGGTTATTTTAACAGTATGGCCAAATTACATCGGGTACAACTGTACAAACATGAAATTGGAATATTAGATTATGTGTGACATGTTTTATGTAAAGTGTGGCCCGCAACACTTTAGCTGGGGAAAAAGTAGCCCTTGATTCAAAAAAAGGTCAAAGATCACTGACTTAAACCTTTCTTACGGATTATTTTTCAACAAATAGCTATTCCCTATCATATCTTCTTAGACCTTTTTTTTATTATAATATTGAAACCACGGAGTTTTTTTTGGAATCAGCATAAAGGCATCTGTAGTAGTCTTAACTTTTGCCAATCATATGTATGGACATGAGCTAGCTTCTTATCAGAATTTAATCAGTATAGCAATTATTTTAAATGCTTCGACCTAGTCATTTGTCCTTATTTAATTTTTTAAAACAAACTACCTATAATATATTTTGAAAATAACAAGCTCGCATGATAAACGGTTGATTTTTGTTTTATCACCTCATCTTACTACCTGTTCAGGTTATACTCATAAGGCTTACACATGCTTTAATCTTCTCGAGCGTGATGTTCTACGTGTTCTTGTGTCCACAGGAATTTGCGACTGATATTGTTGCTTGCCTCGACTCGTGGGTCGGTGGCATCAAAACGGTCCATTCAAAGCTTCTACTTCAATGCGCCGACGGATCACGGTGTATAGTCAATGATATTGAAGCTTGTGGCTTGGTGGACTTTAATGAAAAAAGAGACTGTGTAAGTATTTATTTTCCTATTTTTTTTTAATAAATGAGATCTATGTTAGAAATGAATTATATTATCCATATTTTTTATTTTGATCTTGTTTAGCTCGATTCAACCAAATTTGCTAAGAGGGTAGTCTCTCCAAATTGTGGTATTAATCCCCTCTAAACTTGTAATTCTTTATTTACACTTCATTACTTTTCTCTATTCTCTTATAATGTTGCACAAAAACCAATGACTTTAGTTGTAATATATTTTTTTAACAAATTACAAAAAAATCGATTTTTTATACTTCACTTAACTCAGAAAGAAACTAAGAATCAATTAAAACTAAAATCGCAATTATTAAAACACTTTGTTTTAATAAACAATTGAATCAAAAACTCACCAAATTCACTGAGTATTGTGCAGCCATCTTGCCGAGGACTACCTGAAATGCATCAACTTTGTTCAGTGTGTACATGTCTCCATCCACATAAATCTAGCAATGTGTTCAAATATCAGATGAGATCATAGCACTCATAGGCGTATACAAATACCCTTCAGTTTTGATCACTACCGTTATATATTCTTTGTGCGTGTACTGGGATCAACTAATCTTTTCTTATTGGTTGATGCTACAGTGAATGTATGGTGAAACACTCTTCCTATGCCTTAAAAAAATATCTTTTCTAGGAACTGCTACAAATTAACCGAGCCAGGGACTGTAAAACATGTGTTTCAATAAGCTTACACGAAGTCTTAGCTACCTATACCCGCCCCGGTGGCGTAGTTGGCTAACGCGCTTGTCGTGTTGAAGCTCGACCGCTGAGGACGGGAAGATCGAGGTTCAAATCTCGGTCGGGTGAACTGAGGTTTTTTTTCCTAAATGGTTTTCCACTCTACCTCCACGCAAATGCGGGTTCACTTCCTCTAATTCAACCTTCCTAATTCTTATTCCATTAGCGTAATTAATACTTAAAGTGTATAACCCGAACGGGTAGTAAGCCGCGGTGCTAAATATTATACTTGGCTATGGCATATAAATAATTATTCTACAGCTCTTAAACGTGTCAAAAATCCAACTTTAAGGAAGTTTACCCCTATTGTTCTTTCTTTTACAGCGATTAAAGATCCACCAATCTTAATTGACTTATAACTCATGTCCATTAAAAGTATATTTCTCATTTATTTAACAATTTTCAAGAACCAATATCGTTGAAAAAAACAACTTTATAATTGTACAACTAAAGCACAACGAATATCAAATGATCGATGAACTGAACAGCTTGACACTTGACAAGACTTAAGCTACAGTAAAATAAAAACGTCGTGTATGGGTAGATGAACTTTCTCAAAAAGTACATGGGAATTTTATTTTTCAACCAGTGGCATACATTAAACAAAAACTCAAATAAAGCTTCAAATCTTTTATTTGTACAGTAGCCCCATGGCTTCTTTGGTGCTGACTGACAGCTCATAGCTGACAGATAAAAGCTTTGGAAAGTTACCAGACCAAATTATGTATTCCTACGCCGAACCATATGATTGTCAAAAACATGTGTTTAGCAATTGTCACTTCTGACGGTCTAAATTTAGGTGTTATACCTAAATGTTGACTGTCAGAAGTCAGCTGTGAGCTGTCAATGAGCACCAAAGAAGCCATGGGGCTACTGTAGGTATAAAAGTGTGTGTAACAACAACATTTACACGTTTTCTGTAACAAACCAAGTTCATGTAAATTATTCACAGTTTTTTTTGTTCTAAATTAGAGGTCCGCAAGCTTTGGTGTGTTCATTCAACTCGAACTTGAGTCATGTATTTTAAAAACTGTTATGTTAAAGTATATTCATAAGTTTAAAATGTTGATTATATATTTTAGTTTAAAAATAAAATAGTATATTTAAAATGTCACCAGACAAAAAAACATACATAAATGCAAACATATGAGAACAACACGTGTTGTAAGATAAAAATGATATTTATTTTTATAATTAGTAAATACTTTTGAAAAAGAAATGAAAATATTGATTTTTAAATTAGAAATACCTCTACATCCATTACCGTTTCCAGCCTAAAGCCTGGACCAGTTTTTTTTATTCAATTCATATATTTTGCGACTACCGCCTGGCTAGGCCTGTTTTAGCTTCATATGTCTTCCAATCTATCTTAAAACTAGGACAGGCACAACATCCAGTCCCCGGCCGTTAATTTATCAATGTGAAAGAGTAAACCCATATTTTCATCAATGGTCAGCCCTGCTGCAAATCAATCCCGGGACCCTTTGCTCAGTAGACAGATACGCTACCAACTGAGCTAACGTGTCGGACTAAATTAGAACTAAAACTTTAAAACGCACAACTTAAAAATAAGAACAACATTCAAATAAAAAAAATAGGTCCCTAATAGAAAAATAATTAAAAGCATTTCAACACTCATGTATATTTAAATACATTAAAATTACACTAACAATTTAAAAAAATGTTGATAAAATTTGATGTTTAAATGAGCTTATATTTTCTCGGAATAAGCCTCCGTTATTTTATTAACCCTATAAGAAAAAAATCATAATTCCAAATATTTTGTTTTAGTTAGTCCCTTTGTGAATGTGGGGAATGCCAGGCCTCCACCGTGGTTCGGATCCCATGTTAAACTGTAGGTCCTTCATTTCATCTCACAATCACCCTACCATTACACATTAGCGTAAGTGCGTATAACCCGAACGGGTAGTAAGACGCGGTGCTAATAATAATAATAATAATGGTTCTCTATGGGCAGTTGTGCGCTTGCTAAAAATCATTTTATTACAAAATTTAGTTTAATTTTAATTTTAATGTGGATAAAAGTTAATGTTCATGCTTTAATATGGTTAAAATAATATCTCTAGTAGATAGAATAGTAAATTCTCTTTTAATTTAAATGTAAGTTTGGTATGATATTTATGGAAATATGGAAAACTAATTTTAGTTAGAATGTTAAATTTTTAATTCAACTCAAACGCTATAGTGATTATTTAAAAAGAGTAGAAATAGTGATTATTCAATAATTCAGTGATCTATTTTATCTATTTTGTTTTTCATTGCCTTGTAATGACAATGCAACATCGATCCCGGATTCATAATGGATGACAATATTGAATAAGTTTACTGGTTGAAAGTAGTTTTAGAGCTCTGATAGGTTATTAATGTGAAGTTTGATTTGAATTTGACCCAATTCCTTGAGTTTCCAAATTATTTATAAGTAAAACTGCCAATATCATTTAAATTAAATAGTCTTTACCATCCATTGTGTAGTAGTCTATATTGCTGATGATGGGGAGATTGAGGTTTGAATTTGATTCAGGTGTATATTGAGGCTAGTTTTCCCACTCCCCCTCCACATAAATGTGGGCACACTTCCTCTATATATATTCCTCCTAAGCTCTAAAACCAATAGCATAATTAGTACATAAGCGTATAACCCGGATGGTTAGTAAGACACGCTGGAAAAAAAGGAAGCTCTAAAATGACAAGGCAACAAAACTACCCGAGCTTTAATAACGAAGGTGACCTGGCGGTCTAGGGGTAAGGTGTCAGACTTCTATACTGGCGGCCGGGGTTCAATCCTCGGTCCCGGCACAGATTTATCTGATTACCAAACCCTTCCTTCACCTCTGACAAGACATCTTGTGAATGTGGGGAATGCCAGGCCTCCACCGTGGTTCGGATTCCACGTTAAACTGTAGGTCCTCCATTTCATCTCACAATCACCCTACCATTGCACATTAGCGTAAGTGTGTATAACCCGAACGGGTAGTAAGACGCGGTGCTAATAATACTAATAATAATAATTTAATAACGAACTTGACTTAAAGCTTGAAATGAGATTTCTTGCAGAGCCCTGTTCTAAATCGAACACAAGACCTAATACGAAGTCAACTCTTAGCACACTTCCATCGGACTTAAAATGTAAAACCGGACGAGAGCATACATGCAACACCTATCGGAAATTAAATTTCAAACGAACATCATTAAAGGCTAAATAATGTATAAAATATATTATTGGGTAGGCCTACTTATACAGCCTAACCTAACCTAACCTAACCTTCATTACGGTAACTACACAGCTGACTTGATCTAACCTTACAACTGTTCCATTCGCTAATGAATTAAAATCTAAATTAATTATTATTATTGGCACCGCGCCTTACTACCCGTTCGAGTTATACGCATCTAAATTAATATTCACAAAAGAAACAATTTGATTTTCATATTATGAGATGACTAATGATGTCATATTGTAAGTGTTCATAAGTCGAACCTAGTTAAAATATGCTTATTTGTGGACTGAGATTTTGGTGAGTTGTCTACATTGTAAAGATAAAATAATTTTGAATAAATACATTAATACTATCATTCAACTCTACATTTCCTTGTGCATATAATGATAGTGTCAAATTTTTGTAAGTTGCACTTTTCTATAAAAAGTGTCTAATATGTACTATTACCATTCTTCTAAATAATATGTTCAGACCCACCTCATTAATTGAATGATTCAAGGCAATATGCGATAGATAGACTTGCTAATGACCAGGTGATCTGGTTAGAATTCCGGACAGGCATACTGAAATTGTTTTTTTCCTTAATGACTGCCTTATATCTCTTCCCATAAGTGTAGATAAGATTTTTTATTTTCCTAAATGAATGATCAATATTTCTACACACAAATACAGATACATTTACTAAATTCTACCTTCCTCATCTTTGACCTACTATTGTAATTAAATGCAGATATCCTTGACAGAACCTACCAAGATGATGTGCAAAAAATAACCACACAATACTTTTCTTAGTCTACTGAACATTTTGTTAAACATTTAACTTCTTCTTGGCCAAGTTGACTGACTTCTCATAACTACTGGTGCATTTTTAGATTTAAAAAAAAATTAACCTTAAATTGAACTTAAATTTAGCAGGCTTTGATAGCTATGTAACTTAAACAAATATTTTATAATTTATAACAAGTGCTGACAGAAGAGTATATCCTAGCATTAGATGCTTCCTAAAAACCTCACACATTTTATTAGATAACATTTTTTTCTGCATTTTTTTTTGTCATTGGGACAAAAGAAACTAGCAAAAATCTTGTAAAAAATGGCAATGTTTTTAAGCTCGACATCTCTGTCAACAATTGGAAACTTATTCATTTGCTTTACGAAATGTCTACGTATCCTAAATTGCCTGTTTAACCACAGTTATCGAATCATAGCGTTATATATTGGCATTGTTTGAAATGTTTTGAAGCCAATATCATGAAACACAAAAATAGGTACTCAACAAAGATACATACCTTAAGCTAGCAGATCCAAGTCGTCTTCAAAGTGTAAGGAATTTAATGAAATCCTGAACATATGCGATACTTCGACAAAATATGACCACCATTTTGAATAATCAATAGCTGACGGTTGATAACTACATTCATAAGATAGAACACTTAACAAAATACAATTTCCAGCTGAAGTATTTTGCCGAGAGTGAAATATCTCTTATTTTAAAAGGTATAATGATGTCTACGTTTGTTGCAGTGTCAATATACGGTACATTTACCTCGTAGCCAAAACCCGTACATTGACGCATGGTCTGCTCTTTCGACCTATTTCATCACATTTCCACACCTATCTATGATCATGTTGGAAGATCTCACCTTCACAAATATATATTATTGTCAATATATTAATGTCAATTACTATAAATGTTTCTTAATGAATGGACCCTCCTAAAGCGGAGGGCATGGGTGCACCTCGACTATTAGCTCACTCTATTGGTAGAAACACGGTTCACCCTCTTTCTACGGGACCTTCGAGTTAGGCTCAAGCGGCTAAACACTTTAAACGGGGAGGAACAACTACATGTAGTTTAGTTTCAAAATTTACCAAAGGGAAAATTACCCTTTATTTTAACATACAAACCCGCCTCGGTGGCGTAGTTGGCTAACGCGCTTGTCGTGTGGAGCTCGACAGCTGAGGACGGGGAGATCGAGGTTCGAATCTCGGTCGGGTGAACTGGGGGTGGTTTTTCCTAAACGGTTTTCCACTCTCCCTCCACGCAAATGCGGGTTCACTTCCTCTAATTCAACCGTCCCAATTTCTAATCCATTAGAGTAATTAGTACTTAAAGCATATAACCCGAACGGGTAGTAAGACGCGGTGCTAAATACTATTATTATTATTTAAAATACAACCTTGTGTTCAAGACACTTCTAAATAAAGATCTTTATGATGATGATGACTATGGTGTTGAAATACATTATGACACAACATTTAAATTAGGTAAATTTCCAGATATAAAAAAAACCCAATTACTATCAACCAGAAATTAAGTCTTTTCAAATTGTTCTGGGGGGTCGAGCACACTACCGTTAGCTCCTTCTGACAGATACAATAACAATAAAACACTATTCAATAAAACCTTATAATACCAAAGTCAATTAACCTTGTCTAAATGTTTTAACCTTTTTTCTTATACCCCTGACATAGTTCATTTCCAGGGTTTTCATCTGTTCGCGTGGAAAGTTGGCACTGCTGTTTAATTTAACATGTAACCTAGTGCTATCTACTGGATGCTAATGCGGGATATTGTCCACCCCGGAATACTTAGCTGCTTAATACAGGATGGTAAAAAAAACAGAGCTTGGCCCCTGGCAGACTCTCCGTGCTGGACAAATACACCCAGATCAGTGTCGGTAAAGCCGGCTACTTCAGTCCGGGAACAAATTCAGCCGAGGTATCCCCGTGGGTGAAAGTCCTCGAGGATTGGCTACTCGCCGGTACTATCGTGGGAGTAAATATAATATATTCTTGCTCCACTCGTACCGTGTAGGTTGTACTCAACCTGAGACGACATCCACAAGTACCCACGTGGTAGAAACTTCCAGCAATTCCTTCACTGAACCAGGAACAGATAGTTTGGCGGTCTTGGGAAACGCCCCACACACCTTATTTATTCACACAATGAGACAATAATAATACTTAGCACCGCGTCTTACTACCCGTTCGGGTTATACGCTTTAAGTACTAACTACTCTAATGGATTAGGAATTGGGAAGGTTGACTTAGAGGAAATGAACCCGCATTTGCGTGGAGAGGGAGTGGAAAACCATTTAGGAAAAACCACCCCCAGTTCACGCGACCGAGATTCGAACCTCGATCTCCCCGTCCTCAGCAGTAGAGCTCAACATGACAAGCGCGTTAGCCAACTACGCCACCGAGGCGGGT
>CABFVX010004411.1:0-14012 GCA_902151425.1 Timema shepardi | reverse complement strand
AGTTACTTTTACTAGTTTTATAATGTCCAATATAGGTTTGTTTTAATAACATGTAAATATAAACTTTTAAAATGTAAAGGTTGTTAAAGTATTCCTTATTGTTACTGCTAAGACAACTGAACCTGTCATTAAACAAAAACAAATCACAATAATAAACAGAAAATTTGATTATAATGTTTATGAAAAAAAAGTGTTGTACTTGCATTAAAAGAAAAATGTTTTCCATTTAAACAAAATGTGTGCATGTGCGTACGTCCAATGTTTCATTTTTTGGACATCTTTAACAAATCGAAATAAAACAACACCAATCTGCTAATATTTTATTTTGTGATTATTAGATTTGTTACCTGTGAGCGTTTTTATTTTTAATAATGTGCATCTGCATAAATTGGAATAAGACCTACGGTAAAAATACATATTCTCATTTGCTATTTTAGTAGCGTTGGTTACCCTGTTTATTGTAAACTCAAAATAGAAGTTGTGTTTATATACGTGGGAATAGATTATTAAATTTATCTTTTAGTTTTCAAATTGATATTTAATGTTTATGACTTATGATTTTAAAATATCACCACACATTTTGAATAATCGGCATAAATAATCGGAGATTCAAACCCCGATCATCGGAATCGCCGGTTATGCGATAATCGGCCGATGATCGGATTAATAATCGGCATCGGCCCAGCCCTAATTATTATTATTATTAGTCGGGGGAGCCCCTGAAACAAAATAGCTCTCACGTTAGCTATGGTGTAGACTGTAGAGAGTACAACTTCGTTAAATATCTAGCAAATGAGCGAAAGTCTATGGGATTGATCGAAATATGGAAATTAGTTTGATATCTCACCGCTAGAAAGCACTGGTGCGATGGTGAGACCAAAACCTGGTACATACTAATATAATAATAATTATTATTATTATATTAGTAGAGATTGGTCGAATCCACTATCATATGAATCTGAACTTCATTTTATCTTCTAATCCCAATTTTTTGAATCTTAGAAAAAATAATGAATATCAGACGAGATAGGAATAACAATCGAAAGAAGGCATAGTAACTAATTGCTAACATTTTAGCTGAAATTAATTCATTATAACATTCATACATCCAGTTAAGTGTTAAATTAATGGTCAGGGGTCTGGTTGTTAAATTTTATGTCGGGGTTAAACAAACAAACAAGTTCTTAGACAAATTCTAATTAAAAATTAATTAGAAGAAAAGGAATATTTAAAAAATCTTTGATACAATATTTTCTAAAATCCTATAATCTATAATAGTCGTAATAATTCGAGGATCCCAAACCTATTTATAAGATTAAAGATTTGAATTTGTTATCAAAAAGAATTTCCACATTTCATAAAATAGCGTATTTGACCCAATCTCTAATTTGTATTATTAAAACTTAATTTCTTGCACTAATCTTTCCCCCGACAGAGTCTTCCGGTGAATCCCCCTGTCACGCTACTAAAATGGACACAAGCGGCACCCCTTTTCTCCCTCCAGAGGTGACGGTGACGAGCGCCCCGGACGAGGGGGAGTGGGACACCGAGGATACGGCCAGTATGTCGGACACCGCCTCCATCAGCAGCGGCTGCTCCAGCATCGGCTCTCAAGGTCACTACTTTTAAAATCAAACACATGCTCGTAACTAAAATATACCAAATCATATTTAATGTATAATAAGACAGTGTAGAAACACTGTACAGTGATGTAAAGTAAGTGATAGTGAAGGAAGCCAACCTGAAAGGATAGTTAGCTTAGGCCTAGATAGGAACAGACATTTCTATCGTCATTTATTCTCTTCTTAAACTATTGAACTATATTACACTTCACACATTGCTTTGAATTTTCGGAGATGTTCCTTTATCATTAGTATAATAATAATATTTAGCACCGCGTCTTACTACTTGTTCGGGCTATACGCTTTAAGTACTAATTACGCTAATGGATTAGAATTTGGGAAGGTTGAATTAGAGGAAGTGAACCCGCCTTTGCGTGGAGGGAGAGTGGAAAACCATTTAGGAAAAACCACCCTCAGTTCCCCCGACCGAGATTTGAACCTCGATCTCCCCGTCCTCAGCAGTCGAGCTCAACATGACAAGTGCGTTAGCCAACTACGCCACCGAGGTGGGTTTTAACATTAGAAGATACACATTGAAAACACACAAAGAAAGAATGGCTATTGAACTATATGTTTCTAGAATGATTTAAAATATGTATATTTAACATTTTTATTATCTTTCGAGAGGATTGAATATGGCCATATAAATATAATGAAATATTAATTTGACAAAAATAAATGGTAACCCAGTAAGCAAACTCATCTTTTCTTTCAAGTATGTCTTTTTTAAAAAAAAGTGTCTAATCCAGTTTATATTATGTTTATTTTTCCAAGTTAACAACAAATAATGTCGTATCGTCTTCCAAATTGTGATATTCTCTTCATCCTCTAAAATGTTTGTATTTTTAAATTTTAGTTCTAAAATTTGAAACCAATTTAAGTTTCTTCCATATTCATATTTTTAATTTTTCACAATGAAAAGTATATGATTTTCACTTTGTGCAATATAATCATTTGTAAGAGTATAACTTTAAACTAAACACACCACATAAAACTACGTCCAAACTTATTGTAATTTTTAAGATTGTTCGGTTTTTTAAAAATCAAGATTTTACACACAGAATCTTGAGGATTTTCTTTGAAAACCTGAAATGTACAACCAAAATTTGTATGAAATCTTCAGTAAAATGAATATTTTATATTTAATATACTTTTATAAAAGCATTGCCAGAATCATTCGCCAACAACAAATGATTATTTTTCATAATAAAAAAGGCATACGTTCCTCATATATAAATTATTATTTAGTTTTAAACTAAGTACTGGTTTAAAATAAAAATTATGTGGTATTTTTAATTGGCATGCAAAATGTATTTTTCAATACAAAGCCATGCCCAAACAAATAAAATGTATCAGGACAGGAAATTAGTCCAACTATCTACAGTAGCCCCATGGCTTCTTTGGTGTTGGCTGACAGCTGACAGCTAACAGCTAAAAGCTTTGAAAAGTTACAAGACCAAATCATGTATCCCTACACCGAGCCAAATGATCTGCAAAAAATACGTGTTTAGCAGCTGTCACTTCTGACAGTCAAAATTTAGGTATATACCTAAATGTTGACTGTCAGAAGTCAACTGTGAGCTGTCAGTCAGCACCAGAGAAGTCAACTGTGAGCTGTCAGTCAGCACCAGAGATGTCATGGGGCTACTGTAGTTTAAGACGGAACAATAAATTTAAATAACATCTAAGAATAATTTTAGATTAATAATATATGTACTGATTTTTAAACTAATATGTTAAATATTCTTAAATAGATTAAAAATTACATATGGACACAGGAATCGAACCTGAGACCTTTGGCTTAGTATGCCACTACTATTACCATTAAGCTTTTCGGTAGCCATCTTGTGCTCAGGCTCATTCTGTGATGAACATGCGTAAATTGTCAGCTACATATGAGCCAATCGATTTAGATCATGAGTAGGGACTTTTCGCAAACAGTGTTTTCACGAAGCGTTGAAAAATCCATTTAGAAAGTGCTTAAAGTTGTTTCAAGCTCAAAGAAATCATTATCAAATATTTTTGAGATCACAAAATAAAACAAACATTCATCATAACTTTACCGATTTGAATAAAATGTTACATTATTCGAAAAAGATTTATTTAGTAAAAGACAAGAGAAAGACAAAAATTAATAGTGATAGAAATAGTGTTCAACCATAATGCCTAATGCCTTTATAATTATAATTTAGGTCACATGGTATATAGGCTCACGACAGTCACATTGTAGAAAATAAAAACCAGGTCCCATTTTAGATAATGGTTAGCCTTACATAAAGATTACATAAGAGATACAAAATAATAAACCTAAAAGGCAAAATTAGGGAATTAAAACTACACGGACCTTTACCCCATAATATCAAAAATTGAAAAAAAAGCAACTTGCTATATTTTTATATTCAAACCCAAAATAAGAAAACAAAGGAAAAATATGCGTCTCACGTCAATCAGGATTGGAAAGAGAATGAACGAAACAATGGTGTCACCTCCACGGTCAGGAAGTCGTGTGCCAGGAGAGGCCAATCAGAGACCATTAATACACAAACCATTTTTAGTTCAATCTTTGCCAGACAGGATTCGCTACTTGCCACTACCAGAAGATTCAAGGTCATTCTACATTTGTAAAATGAGTAGTCTTAAGCAATGTTTTATTTTGTAGGCCTCTAAAAAGTATAGTTTTCAAGGTCCAGTCTAAAAAAGTTTTTTACTTAAGTTACTCTTTTTAGTACTGTGTTGTACTACCCATTCAGCGGTGACATTATTTTTGAAATCTAAGTCAAATATATATTGTGCAAAGGTGTATTTTTTGTTATTTTTTCGGGTGCTCTTAACTGATTTTTAGGACAATTTTTTTTTATTTGAGAATTTTCAAATTGAAATTCAAGATTTCTTATGATAACAATTCAAATATTTATTCATCATAATATAGTGTCTCCCATCATGAGCCATTAGATAACACAACCACTTGCGACTTGGGGGAGCTTTATGCTGCTGTTAATACAATTAAAACTATACAAATGCACATATAACGATGGATTACATATTTTTATTTATTTTAGCACCGTGTCTTACTACCCGTTCGGGTTATACACTTTAAGTACTAATTACTCTAATGGATTAGGACTTGGGAAGGTTGAATTAGAGGAAGTGAATCCGCATTTGCGTGGAGGGAGAGTGGAAAACCATTTAGGATAAAACCACCCCCAGTTCACCCGACCGAGATTCGAACCTCGATCTCCCCGTCCTCGGCAGTCGAGCTTCAACATGACAAGCGCGTTAGCCAACTACACCACAGAGGCGGGTGATTACATATCCAAGCTATTAAAGTTACGTACATTTATATAGTCACAACTAATTATAACATTCATTGATTGTAAAATTACTCCTGGACACATGAATTTAAACCAGGAACTACACTTTGTATCCTGCCCAAAACTTTACGAGAAATAACCAATCCCTCCTGACTTACTGAATGAAATGGATAAATTACCGACCTTTTCTTGGGCGTTCGGGATCTTGTCACCTCTAATTAAATATATTTTTTACAATTAATCTCTTAAATCAAGTCATTATCTTAATATTTAATTCATTTTCTGTGCTACCTTTCAAGGTAACCGGAGTGTACATAAAAACAAAATGGCAGAAATGTATCACATATAATTATTTTAGTTTTAGTTGAAGACAACATCCTCTTCAGTTCTAATTACTACTACTTCCTGAGGAAGGTGCTTTAATAGCATCGAAATATTGAAGTGTGTGTAAATTTGTGTTTGTGTCTTTTCTTGTATTTGTGTTCTACTTTTTTCCTAATACTTTATCATTTTATTCATTACTAAATATAATTATTTTAGTTGCTAATTTTTTTTGGGTGAAGTTTATTTTTGTTGAAGCCATAATATTTAAAAAATAGATTTGATAGATATTCAAATTTCAAAGCTGTGCACATCCCTGTTGTTGTACTTGAAAATTCGCAATATTATTGATAAAATCACAGCATATTTATCAAAAATTATGACAAAATTTTCTTTTCTTTTAACACTAAACATTTGACTATATTAATATTTAGTTATATGATTTTTCTTTTTTATTTGAAAGTTTCATTTACTCCCAAATATTTTCATTTATCTTGTATTCAACTGTGTTGTGTAGCGTTTCGTGGGCTAAGCTCCCATTCTGTGGTCGCAGGCAAGAAGAAGAGAGGTCCTGCCCTCATGACCAAGGTTCTGAAAAAGAAGAAACTGCGCCGGACCAAGAAGAGGATCGCGCCCGTGCCTCTGGTGCCCGGGACGAGGGTTGTCGTGGAGACACTCTCCACTTCTTCCATAGCCAATGTTGTCTGGCAGGTGAGAAACGTCCATAAGTTTCAAATTGAGCAGCTAAGACTAGGGAAGTCAATCCCGATACCTCGACACCTCCAAACCAAACTAACTGATACTGAAAGTGGTGAGAATTGTTCTTTATACCATACGTTTTGATACCTTGTGAAACCTAACCCCTAAGGGGGTGGTCTTTTTTGTATCTTCCAAACCACTTGATCTGGGAAGATGAATCTTGTCAGGGATGTTCATTTTAGAAAATGGGCCAAAGTGATTTTTGAGATTTTTCGAAATTCAACCACTTAAGGGGTGGGTTTTTTTTTTTTTGACAAATCTTCCAAACTGTTTGAGCTGGAAAGAGTAAAGTTGGCCAGAATGTTCTTTTTAAGTAACATGTCGGAAATCTTTCGCAATTTTTTTAAAATTCAACATCTTAGATGGTGGTAGGTTTTGAATTGTTTCGTCAGATTGTCAAAAGATATTAAACCTGCATGTAGCACAGGCTCTTGGCTAGTATTTGAATAAAATTAAGCCATAAAAAATCATACGATTAATTTATAAAATACTGAGATAGTAACCAATGAATTATTCATGACACCCTTTAATATCCTGTAAGTATAGTTTAGAAAGGATTCATAAAAACAAGGCTTGATGTGCAGATTTACCAAGAATTTTTAATGAAGAGGAATACACTATCTTACAAATTCAAATCATAATATATATATATATATATATACACACACACACACACACACAAATCCAGCAAAAAAAGTAACAATCAATGGAATGAAACTCGAAAAGGTGGAAGTTTGTGCCATCTAGGAAGTAATATTACTGCAGACAGTACGATCCAGGAGGAAATACTGTTGTACTAATGATATGGAAGCGTGGACAATTCTACCCTGTGGTTAAGGATATCATCTGGTGACGGAATATTGACATATGGGTCTAAACATGGATACGAACGAAGAGAGAGAGGTAAGTAGATTGCAGGCAGCAGAGATGAGGTTCCTGGGAGGCGGTGAGAAGGTAACAAGAAGAGACGGGATAAGGGATGAAGTAATTAGGGATGGCTTAAAAGTAATTTCATTAGAAGAAACACTGGAGAAGAAAAGGTTGCTGTGGCTATGTAATGTGATGAGAATGGAGGAGGACAGAATACCTAAGAAAACCTTACAGAACAAAGAGAAGGGTAGAAGAACTATTGGAAGAACACAGACAAGATGGATGGACCAAGCACAGGAGGAGGAAGCTAACGGAGCCGACTGGAGACGCGTGGCTGAGGGACCAATTTGGGAAGATCGACAGGAAGATGATGAAAAAAATTATGATGGTAAGAAGAAAAATAATAGGAACTAGAAGTATCCACTAAACGTTCACTGTTTTTATTTTAAAACATTCATAAGTGTTTAATCAATGATCTGTGTTCTGTTTTACTAATTTGACACCCGTTGGTGCTGAACCATTAAAAAAAATCCAATATTTTTTTTAAAGCAAATAGTTTCCTTAAGTGTACAAGCGTCTGATCTAGAGTTTTTCTTTCTTTTAATAAGCAACTCTATTGAGAATATGGTTGTTCATTTGGTGCTAGCTAGTCTTATGGCACAGAGAAAAGTTAAAGTGGTAATGTATTCTAGGATGTATCTAATTCACTTTTGGCTTATGCTGTACTTGTTACTATCTTGCACTAAGCTATTTGGTGTTCTACTACTTTTACAGGGATATCCTTTCTTTCTATAACTTAACCATCTCTTCACAAACCAGTCTGCTCAGTTTCTGATGTTGGTGTTTCACTGTCAACTGTGTGATACCCACTTTGTTGTATTCACCTCTCCATACCTCTCTCTTTTTCCCTTTCATACACACTGCACATTTCACAAACTACATCCATACAGTCGGTGACCTGGTGGTCTAGGGGTAAGGTGTCAGACTTCTATGTTTGCGGCCGGGGTTCAATCCTCGGTCCCGGCACAGATTTATCTGATTACCAAACCCTTCCTTCACCTCTGACAAGACATCTTGTACACATTAGCGTAAGTGCGTATAACCCGAACGGGTAGTAAGACGCGGTGCTAATAATAATAATAATAATAATAATAATAATTTAGTAGCTGACAGGAGTTGAGAAATTATAGAATTCTAATTTATTGTTATTTGGAATATTTAACGTGTACTGTACTTTTGGATTCAACTTATATAAGAGCATATGACTGGCAATCTAATTCAAAACTAAAACCAACACAAAACCTAGACCCCGTGCCATTAATTCATCATTGTGAGAAGGCAAACTGCCATTTGACCAGTTAATTTTTGTAGCCATATCAGTAAATAGCCTTAGAGCAGGTGTATAAAACTTATTTTTTCAAAATTGAAAATGTTGTTGATATGTTTGTGTGTGTCCAGGATGGGTCTGTTGAGGAAGGTATAAGATCCACACAGCTGTACCCCATCCACCACCTTGATGACCAGGAGTTCTTCCCTGGGGACTTTGTCATCGAGAACAAAGAGGAGTCATGTATGAGGGTCTATGGGGTAGTCCAGAGCGTCGATCACGCGGGCCGTACAGCCACTGTCAAGTGGTTCAAGACGTACACCTCCCAGGACCAGCCTAGGTGAGGAAACATAAGGACATATTTGATTCCCTGTGTGTTGGCAATTGTCCAATTAAACTTTCGGTAATCAGCTGAAACTTAAATGAAACAAAATATTCCATCGTTCTACTTCTGGAAATGATGAGGTTCTGAGTAGGTTGACATATCTTTTATTGTTTTTATGTTATTTAAACGTTCTTATTTTAGCTAGTGGTTTAGTTTACACATATAGTCTTGAAAATAACATTCAATCACAAGAATCTAACCTGAAACCTTAGGCTTAGGGCATCATTGCTCTACCAATGAATATTTTAATAGTAAATAGGGGTGTGCGAAGCTTCGAAACTTCGACTTGGCTTCTGAACAAACATCAGCTTTGACTTCTTCAATACAAATTCTGGTTTCGAAGCTTTACCAATAAAAATATTGACAGCTAAAATACCCCATTTATGTTCAATAAGTTCTTCTTTCTTCTTCACCAAACTTATAAGCATTTGCTGCTTTGGAGTTGATTTTAATGCTGATGAGGATGCTACAGGTGCGTTCAGTTTCAAGAACTCTTCGTAGAGGGCTATGTGATGCTGAACAAGAGGGTGTTTTAGTGTAGAAGTGGTTCCATTTGGTCTTTTAAACCTTCTAGAACAATACATGCACGTGGCATATCCATTTCCTTCCTCGAAATATGCCCACACTTTACTTTTTTTCTTTGTTCATCCACTTAACATCGTCTTATTTTGGTTTCTCCATATTTATTGACTAAAGAAAGGAAAATTTTGCAATTCTAATTGTTTGTACAAAAAGATTACTAATGTTTATTTATTAACACACATGAGATTTACATTTCCAGAAAATTTAAAATGCTGTACATATTTCCAGTTTGAACAACATTATTATAATAATTTAATAGTTGAAACTTAGGAAATACGTTAAAAAATATTAAACTCTAGAACAAAAATTAACCTACAAACTCATAAAACTTATTAAAGATATACCCATTATACAATCGGACCGATAGTTTTCAAAATATTATGAATCTTAAATATGAACGCACTAAGCATACAAACACGTTATTTCTTGCAACTTTTTTTATATTTTCAAGCAGCCAACGATTTTGTCCAGTTTTGACCAATCATAAGATGTATTCCATTTTATCAAGTTAAACAATTTAGTTCCTTTTTCATAGTTCTTATGACACATGCACATTTCATATTCCAATGTTAATCCTAAATGTTCATTCGTTTCTTAACGCTATGCACATGTGCAGTACATTCTGACGTCATCAGCCATCCGATTTGCTAGTTTTAGAACGTATGATTATTTTAATTCTTCGAAGTGCTTATAAAACATTTAATAATAACAGTATCAAATACTTTTGTTACATATTTTAAATGAGATTAAATATTAGGATTAAAATCCATACAAATGTTAATAACATCTGTGCTAACAAACATTTAATTTGCTTCACAAGATAAGAATGTAGGTTGCAATAGCCTAGACTATTATCAATTTTTTTTCTAGTTTGATTCAATTCAAGTTATCGAATCAAATAATATAAAATTCTATTTGATATCGATATTATCGAAGCTTTGCAGACACCTAACAATTGTGCAACAAAACATTTTTCAAGTAATTTTAGTACATAAAGTTCTATAAATAACCACAACATAATATTTTTTCAATCATAAACTAACTAAAAGAAAATATTCTTAACTTCGATTCGGCTTCGAGAATATTTCAGATATTCGATTCGCATTGAAAAGGTGAACTTTGCACACCCCTAATAATCAACACAAACATTTATGTTCAATTTCTGTTGTTTTTTTATACATTAAAATGAATGAACCAAATGAGATTTTATTAAATAGTCAAATTTGAATTTACTGCTACTCGATTCAATAAAATTCATAATAAAAAAAATTGATTAAATAATATTTAGAGATGGGCCACTCGAATCTTCGAATCCACCGAATCCCAACAAGTATTCGAGATTCGAGGATTTGGTGTTTTACTGGATTCGATGATCGAATCTTTCACCTCATAAACAAAGAATAATAATTTGAATTCAAAAATTACTTAGTCAGGCCTACTTGAAAAGCACAACTTAATCCGTAATATTTATTTTGTCAGACAAATATGATTAGCGTGAATAAAATCATTATTAAAAAAAATTGTAAGGCGTGGAAAATCTTGTGTGCCTCTATGGGAAACTTAGACTCGACCGTTTCAGCACATGCTTATTTATAAAACTTTCACCTCACGAACAATCTTGTAAATATTTTAATGAACACATTAAAACTTGTAAAAAACTCAAAATCAAAACTAGAATTACAAATAAACTTGAAATAAATAAAACAAATAACGACTTTTTTTAACAGAAATAAAAACACATTACGGATGATACAAAGTTGGCCGCCACGACGTATATTATGTTTACTCGCCCGAGTGATGATTAAAATAAAGATACTGTTAATTCTTACCACCCAACTGGTTTTAATTATCTACAACAATGCAAAGAACCCTAATTTATTGCATACGATTCTTAAGTTAGATATTTTGTTGGGTTTCTTGAAAAATAAATACTCTCAACAGTCAGACAGCGATAAAACTGTTTATTTATCCCTACCGACCTACGTATCGTATATTGATTATTTGTTTAGAATCAATTCAGGTAATCTGATCACTTAGTAAGCGCTTTCTAGTTTTAAGAATCAAATAACAACTTGCTAATTCATTATTTGTTTTTAAATTGATTTTAACTTAGTTTATAATTTTTTTAAATATGTTATTGAAGTAGTTGTAAAATTATTCAAACATAGTCTTGCCTTTTAAAATGGGAATTAACATATTGCAGTCCAAAATATGTTCATGTTTTAAATAGAATGTATTCTCAGAAATTGATATATCGCAAGAATCAAATATATTTCTGTTTTATAAGCGAAGATAGATAATGGATAAGAAAATAATAATCAAACATACTTAGGCATTATTGAGTTCACTATCTCCAATGTATGTTTAATTGTTAAGCATGTCGTTTTAGACTTTATTAAAAATATGCTTTTGTATTTTTATTTTTGCTATCTTAATAAAATAAATTATAATCCTTCAATGATGATTAAAGTTGATCAAAGGATAACTAGACCCAATTTGTTTATTTTGCTTGTTTTTTAGAATTTTAACTCATTCTAACACTTTTAAAAATAACTAAAAGACACTCAAATTTTGATTGATTTGATTTTTAAACAATATTATGAGTACTCGTATTTAAAACTCAAACTCGAGCTTGTCACTTAAGGTCGAGATCGAGTTCGAAAGTTTTGTAGGTTCGTCATTTTTGAGTTTCTACTTGCTGTACTTAATAATCAATTTTTGAAACTCAATAGTAAGCATAGTCTATTTAATTGAGACAATTGTTAGGACTTGAGTAATTCCGTCCACTCAATAGAGCATTTTGTGGGTGAGCCTTGACCAGCAAGAAGACGGACAATGCCTTCTAAATGTTCTTTAATGTTTTGTTTTACTTTGTTAATTTTTTTATTACAAATAATACATACAGTAGCCCCGTGGCTTCTTTGGTGCTGACTGACAGCTTACAGCTGACTTCTGACAGTCAACATTTAGGTATATACATAAATTTTGACCGTCAGAAGTGACAGCTGCTAAACACATGTTTTTGCATATCATTTGGTTCAGCGTAGGGATACGTAATTTGGTCTGGTAACTTTTTAAAGCTGTCAGTCAGCACCAAAGAAGCCATGGGGCTACTGTATATGATCTGTACTATTAATTATAAGAATGAAAAAATAATCATGAACAATTTTGCTTTGTGTTTTAAATATGTACAAGATATGAAAACCTTTAATTGATGTCATAATATCATTTCCAACAATAATATCAGCATTTCCACTTATAAATCATTTGGTTACTTAACAAATTGTTAAGAATTAATTTCAATCTTAACATTAATAACATAATAGGGCATTAAAACCACTTTCAATATTGTCGTCCATTTTGAATTATACTCGATTGAAATGAAAATAAAAATAGCTAAGAAGATTACTAAATAATTGAATGATTCTTTTTACTATTTTTACCTGGTCCCTTTATAAAATAATAATTTATGTTAAATTAAAATGTAATATCAAAAATACCTTATATTAAATGTTTTCAAACTTAAGATATTTAAAACATGTATTAATTAATACGTTTAGCTACAAAACTAGCTCTAGTTTAGTTACTATTTAGTTAAAGAACTATGTTGGTTAACCTGTTTAAAATCAATACATATTTTACCAAACTTACCACATTTATATTAAAAAAGCATTTACTACTTCATATTGTTTGCTAGAAATATTATTTTATTCATGTTATTTTTAATTTTAAAGTATCAGCAGCAACTTTTATAACAATCAAAAATTGAAGAGAAGTAAATTTTTCAATAAAATAATGTCTAACGAAATCCTGTACAACACACATGTGCAACTGGGCATAGAGGAATAGAAATGGAGCAGAAGACATGATAATGCACAATACATTAAGGAATAATAAACAAAATATGAAACACTTCAAATTTCTTTGTTTATGAATCTTATGTTTTCTTATAGTGTAAATTAAGTTACTGATGCATATTTTGGGGAAATATTAGCTTATTAAAATGTCAGTTTTATTAACTTTTAAGCAAGACAGTGTAGAAACACTGTACAATGATGTAAAGTGATATTGAAGGAAACAACCTGAAAGGATAGTTAGGTTAGGTCTAGATAGGAACAAACACTTCTCTATTTTCTTTCTACACTTCCCACTTCTTTAAAACTTCCACTGTTACACATTGTTTGGAATTTTCGGAAATATTACTTTTTCATATGAAGAGGACATTAATGAGAAAGTAATATTCCTGATAATTCAAACTAATGTACAACTGTGCAAGTCTTAAAGAAGAGGAAAGTGTAAAAGTTTAAGAAGACATGAAGAGAGAAATGTGTTTGTTAATATCTAGACCTAACCTAACTATCCTTTCAGGTTGGCTTCCTTCACTATCACTTACCTTACATCACTGTACAGTGTTTCTACACTGTCTTGTTATATATACATTTCCAAACCATCATGCAACTATTAATTTTATTAACTTTGTTTTATAATTGTTAGTGTAATTTTAATGTTCTTAAAGGCATGAGTAATGAAACCATTTTAGTTTCTTTTATTAGATTTTTTTACGAGTGTTGTTCTTATTTTTAAATTGTGTTTTACAAGTGTTATTTATAATTTAAAAACCGATATTTCCATTATTTAACATTTTTTTTCATAATCATTAACTATTTATAAAAACGAGTGTCATTATTCTTTTAAGAACGTGTTTTAATATATTTTATAACGTTTTAATATTATAAATATACAATACTCGAACTTGAGAACTTTTAGAAATACTCGACTCGAGTTTGACTTGAATGAAAAAACCCAAGCTCGCAGACCCCTACCTACAACCTTAC
>CABFVX010004410.1:25847-66329 GCA_902151425.1 Timema shepardi | reverse complement strand
TTTTAGAAACTCACTGTAAAACATTGTGTATTTTCTTTTATTATATTATTATGCCCGTGCGAAGCCGGGTTGGGCTGCTAGTCTTTAATATTTTACCCTGTCTTAAGGTAAGTGTCACTCCTTTGGTAATTTGTACTATACATTAACGGAGATATCATTCAGATTTTTAGAGCGTTTCATATATCTCATTTTAAATGGGAGTGAGATGCCTTCAAGTTTAAATACACCTCTGAAATTCGGATAGGACAACACTTGATGAGGGTTGTTAACATCGATATGTTTAAAGAAGCAAGCTAAAAAGTGAAGGGCAAACCATTGTCCTTACTCTTCCTCTTATATATTGATCATGACTCTACGTTTGGCTATAATTTCAGGGACTTAAGCCCGATTACCTATTGTTTAAGCTGAGTGTTTAGATATAGTTGTTCCCATTTCAATAGTATCGTCGTACATTAACCCATAGTCTTGACCAACAAAGTTATAGATTTGAGAAAGCAACTGGAAAGTTACATTAGTTTCATTTAGATCTTCAAGAGCATTATTATCTTATACCTATTGCATAAAGTTGAGTTGGGATACCCTTTTTCTATCTTATCATCGGTAAGATGCCAAAACTCATAAATGATACTGTAATTTACTCTTATCGAGTTATTTATATGTGAATTATATACCTTCTTTTTACAGATAGCCCCACACGCAACAAGGAAATGTAAAATGTCCATATACGGTAATTTATTGGTAATGGAATAGGTATTTATTCTTCAATTAGTCTAACAGAGTCCTACTGGTACCACGTACAGGCGAAATAGGCTAAATGATTCACGTCTAGGTCTTGTAATAATTATCAAATTGTTGATCAACAGTTAATAGTTACTTATAAGTAAATACTCTCCAATTAACCTTACGGGTTATTCTTATAGGAAGAGGATTTAAATGGGCTTGTTTATTGGGGGCCCATACTCTATGCTGCACAAGCATATACTCTATATTTTCTCATTTAAATGGCAAAGTTTAACATTTCAAGGATAGTCTTGGAAACAGCGGTAGAAAAGAAACGATATAAATAGTCCACAGATATAGATTGAGTGTAAATAATAATATATGTAAATACCTTCAATTGCCTAATTGGAGGTCTTACTATGCTAAGATAGTCCTTTAAAAACAAGCATCAACAAGTTCTTGTCTCTGTCCTCCAGGTCGGTCAGCACCAAGGAACCGTTGAGTAGCCAGATACAGTACTTTCCGTCCAAAATGCAGAGAGGTCGTCAACCAAAGCGGGTTTCGATTCCCTTTTTTTACTGTTAACACGATAGTCACGCCCCTGCTCTAAATCCGTCAACTTTGTTTTAACTATTTCATTAGATCCTAGTTTACTCAAAAAGATGGCTCTATATTTGTCAGGCATGATGTGTTTTTTTAAAGTGTATTTTTATTATAATTAAATCATCTTATAAGGTTGAGCCTCTATACAAGGCACGCCAGAAATTTTCAAGCCCCGCCCAGCTGGATGCATGATGTATGCTGCAAGTTCAATCGAAGGATAGAGAGAGTCGGATGCTGATGAAGACGAGTTCTCAGATTGTAGGTATGGAGAGGTAGCAAAATTCAGATTAGGGTAATTGTTTAAAATGAGCAAGAGATAAGTGGTGCGATAAGTTTTATCTCTTCCCTGAAAATGTTATATAGCTGGCTAAGTTCAATTTTCCTCTGAAAATTTTCTGGATTCAGGTGCTACCATTATAATTTTAAATTTTCCAAAGAAATCGTTATAGAAATAGCTAAACTCGAATTTTACCCGGAAAAGGCTTTAAATTTATGTGTTAACCCAATAATTTAAGATTTTCCCAAAAAATTCTACATAGCTGATTAAGTTAGAATTTTTCATAGAATATGATCTAGAGACAGGTGGTAGCACCAATTTACCTCAGAAAACACTTTAGATTTGGCTAAGGTCAGGAAAATATTCTAAGTCAAGTGGCATTACGATAATCTTGAATTTTCCTTGGATAGTGTTTAAAAACCGTATTAGTTCTTATTTCTCATTATAACATATTTAGACTTGCCGGGTAGCAAAAAAGAATGAAGTTTCATCGGTAAATGCTATAGTTGGCTTAGGTAAAATCTCCTGGTCTATAGTTAGGCTTTGAAACTAATTTTTTTCTAGGAAATCGCTAGAAGATTTATCGGAATATTTATGAAATCTAGGATAGCTGTTTATTTGTATATAGTAGATTTGCCCCGAATGTGTATGAAAAATGAGTAAAGATACTTGTGTTTAATAAGCAGGTTTTTTCTGTGATGTACGTTTAAATAATGAGTAGCAAATTGACTTAAGATCGTAGACAACAAGCATTATTGTGTTTCTCGATGGTAATCATTTTCACAACGCATAAAGATACATTCATTTTCGTTTCTAAATCTTTAGTATGCATAGTTTTGGATTTGGAATCTATTAAAAAAGTGAGTAAAGACTCGGATTCAATCATAAAACTTTGAGATACCAACATCTTAACTAAACGTAATAGTAGTAAATTATAATTTTATGACCCTTTTTAAATATTCGATTAAAAATATCTTGGTAGATGGATTAGAGATATACATTTTGAAATGACAAATGGAAGTGAGATAACTACAGGACGTTTAAATTTGCAAGTGGTATTAGATGCGAATGCGATAAACCTAAGAGAGATAAAGATACGAGAATTATCTTAAAATGGTTGTTTCAGACCAGGAAGTGTGTTATAGTAATTTGAAATAATTTAATATATTTTGCTTCCGTTACACCTTGTCATGGGCGTGGTCATTTTCACGAGCGTTGAAGCGTGTGTACTTAAGATGTCAACTAACAATCTCCATGAAGTGTCAGTGTTTTAATCATGGTTTTCACTAGAAATTTAGTCCTTCAAGTGGTACGTAAACATAAGCTGAGTACGAGTATTGCAGCGTTAACATTAAATTCGTTCCTATGTGTTAATTATCCTTACGACCGATGGCATGTGCCGACACCACTGTTCTCAAAATTATTTACACTTACCTTAATTAAAGTCACGGGCTCTTATATTTAAGAAAGAATATTAAAAAATTGTATTATTAAACACAAATTAATGAGACCACGTTAAACCTATTAGAGTGTTTAAAGATATGTGCAATCATAATGATTTACAGGATATTGGATTGAAGTATCGCATGAACCACTTGCGATCAACATCTCGCCTATCCAAGTAGAGCTTTGGTGCGTCTGTATAACCCTTCAGAGTCTAACACATCAGCTACCAACCAACACCTTGTATATGAAGGACTCTGTACCTTGTCGGTAAAAGGCCTGCAAAAGTTTCAAGGCTTTGTTATTATTTGGTTAACCATACCTTTAACAATAGCTAGTCAACTATGAAAGAAATCTCCAGCTAAAAGAGTAAGTTTGTTTAACCATCTCTGAAATCAAAAGATTTGAGGAAATGATATATTATCTTTATCTCAGCCATTATTAATTAGCGCGTCTGCGAATTAAAGAGTTAATGGTTCAAATTTGGACATGTTTGAAAAATATAATTTTGGTGAACTTGATTTTCCTCCATTCACAGTTATGTATTAACTTGTGGTTGAATGGTCTTGGTGTATGTTGTGGGATAAGTTTTTATACCTCATGCACCTATATAATCGTTTATTCCAGAAATCGAACGTTAAATACCAATAGTAATATATAATAATTGAATTTAAGCTATTATGTCCTTACATTATAGAAGTAACTTTAGACTATGTTATGCTTATAAAACAATGTATTTCAAAATATTTACTAAAACTATAAAATGTATATTTATTGTAAATATTAAATTCTGTGAAATACTTTGTCACATGCATGAAATAAGTATTATTACTAGTGTTAGTTATGGTGTACCTAATGAACATGACTTACAAACTAGCTTAATACTAGTTCAAACACTGCATCCAGGATCCCGGTGCACCAATTTCAAATTTGCTGCAAAGTTGAGCATCGAGCTAAATCCTCTTACCTTGGTAGAAGGATGGGCTACCAGCCGAGATAAAGCATCACGCTGCGTGTATGAGGTGGTTTAATGAGTATATTTAAAGTTAATAAGATTTTTTTTTCAGTTATTAAGTCATTATATAGTTAATAAGGGTGTGGTTGATTCCAAGCTACTAATGATGATTGTAAGACCCTATAGCTGTAATTATGTTGTACTTTAGTTTCTCGTTAGAATACATCGTGGTCATGATGTTTGGTTCTTTTCTCGGGTACACCCCGAACTATTATTGAAATGGCTGAATAAAGCTTAAAAGGAAGATAAGTTTCGTCTAAAATAATATAGGCTAGCGTTTAAAATACCAAAAATGTTGAGCTTATTTAATTGTGAACAACTAGCCTATATACATTTAATTAAAAAAAACTAATATTAGTATAAAAATATTAACAAAGTTAAACTTTTTTAATATGATGTTAACAATTTTACTACGGTAATTAATAATAAAGTAATAGTACATTAAAACATATAAATTTAAACTGATTTTAATGTAAACAACCGTATTTAACTGCAAAATAAATCTAGTTTATCTCTTATTCGTACTTTAATAAGGAGCTAAATGCATATTAAATACACAGCATACGCCAATTTTATTTAAAATTTTCATTTCTAATATTTCAGAAGAAGTGTCCATATTCCTAAAATTATGAAAATACTGCATACATAATCATATATTCATTAGTTTGATTTCAAAATAAATAATTATTTGCTTTAAGAATATTAATTCAGAATTGTCCATTTGTTTATATATACACGGTATTAAATATTTTAAACTTATATAATTCCTCATTTATTTTGATTGAGGCTAGACATTTCCCAACTTTATACATCTAACAAGTGTAATCTTAGAATTATTATTATTATTATTAATATTATTAGAACTGCGTCTTACTACCCGTTCGGGTTATACGCACTTACGCTAATGTGTAATGGTAGGGTGATTGTGAGATGAAATGTATTGTGAGATGAAATGGAGGACCTACAGCTTAACGTGGAATCCGAACCATGGTGGAGGCCTGGCATTCCCCACATTCACAAGATTTTTTGTCAGAGGTGAAGGAAGGGTTTAGTAATCAGATAAATCTGTGCTGGGAGTGATCTTAGAAGAAATATATATTTGCTCACTACCATATGTTAAATTAAACCTTTTATATTATATATTTTAGTGAGTGTTAATTTACCTTAATACATCTAACACTTTATTAACTGTTTAATCAATAAAATAATTTGTATCTATTTTTCTGATCAACTTATCTATGTCTTAGATTTAACTTTTAAATTTCAATAAATTCTCTGTAACATTAATTTGTACCTATACAAATTATAATTTCAACCCACTACTGAAGATGGAAACAAAGACGTCATTGCCATCTTGTCAAGTTTATATTTTGGTTTCAAATCCCTGCCGTGTGTATTGATATGAGTATTTCTAAATGTTTTGTACACAATCCTTTCAAATACATGTATGCACATATAATTTAAATTATATATCCAACATCCACACCCTATTAATGTAAATAAATGAGTAGTATGACGTGCTGCACGCACACGCGCACATACACACATATACAAATATCTACATATAAAACCATTGTTTTCAAAACATTGTGCATGTACATTTTAAATTTGGATTCATATTATTCCTAAAATTACAAATAAACCTCACACATTATTTCTTAAACTTTGTTTTTACATGAATATTACTAATTATTTTAGCCTTAATTTACATATTAATGTAGAGTAATAAAATATAGTATAAAATGTTATTCTTAAAGTATAATAATATGTTTGATAAAAGATAAGGTACCACTAGTTAGTTTTTGATTATATAAAAAAATTATTTACTAATAAAATTGGTTGTTATAAACTAATTTATAAAAATCCCTAGTTTAAATACATTATTTTTTCACAAAATATTTGTGTTAGTCTATGTTTATAATGCTTTAATGAAGTTTTTTTTCCACACTCAATTACTATTTTTGGGCTAAACGCATTTAATTAACAATGAGTTAGGGACTGAGCTGTAATTTGGAAGAAATTTTTCAGAATTTGGGTGGAGATAGAAGGAGAAAGTATTTAAGAAACACCAAACACCCCCAGAACACTAAGTCATGAATTACTCCTCAACCTCAATGTCATTGGCATATCAGAATGTATTAAAATTTTAATGCCAACGGTCTTTATCTGACAACTATAAAAGCTACTAGATTTACTTTCACTTTTTTTTTAATAACAATGTATTACTAATCGCTTAGGTTTAACGCTTATATAATAATTACTCAAGTATTTTCATTGATTTTTAAGGTTATATTTAGAGAAAGTATAATCTCATTTTCTTGGAGGGAAAGTGGAAAAATAATTCAGGAAAAGTTATCCTCAACACACCTGACCAAGAATAGAACCTTGTTCTCACCGTCATACTGCGTGAATTGTACGTTGTACTATTCGGCCACCAAAGCTGGTTTATTTTCATTTCAGGTTAAATGATATTCAACTGCTACTTTTTATATATTTTACCTATGAAATAGCACTAATAATTTAAAAAAAATTCACATTGTTTATTATAAAAAATGTTCCTATATTATAAATAATACTTCCGATGAAATTTTGACTATCTAAGAGCGTGGCAATTAATTCACATGTCCACAAGCCCACCGATGAACTATTCAGTTCAAATATTATATCATATAATATTATAGACATTCCAGTAGGGTTATATATAATATTAATGTATACTATACCATCAAATAAAACAAAAGCACACACCCTAGCCATAATTTTTAATAGTATACTACTCGAGTTATATCATATGACACGCATTGCTAATTATCTTGAAATAATATTGATACCCAAAGTGGTGTCCTCCTTTCTCGAATATTAAAAAGTTTGGCGGATGCCTGTGGTCAAGTGCACTTGAAGCCTTTGGTGACTACCGTTCTTTTGAAGGGTGTAGAGAGGGCGAAGAACCCTCTGGTCTCGTGGTGTAAGGGTGGGGGACAATGGGATGGTGATATGTCAAGTGAGTAACTCCCGGTCCATCCAATAGAATATTTGGGCACAAAGCCCAGCTTTGAATTGCTAAGAGCAAGCTACATTATTTGAGAAAAAATAAATGGTACGACACACTCGCACAAACTTTCTCATATTGTTTATTATATCTTTGAAGAAAAATGTCAATAAAATGGTTTAAATAAACTACCCCCAAATAAGTTTTAATCTTAAAAACCAACACATTATTTTGATAATCTTAATAATAAACCTTTATATAAATATTTAAAAGCTACCCATAGCCAAATTTCTCCCCCAAAACAAATCTAGAGCTATATTTGTCATATTCATGTCAAACACTCCCCAGATAAACATTTTAAGCAAAATCATCATAGACATTTTCGAAAAATTTGAATTTTCAAAAATAATTTCATAGTAAATGACCATTTATCAAATTTTTACCCAAAACCAAGTATACAGGATTATTTGTCATGTCAAACACTCCCAAAATATTTATTTGAAACAAAAAATTACGGACTTTTTTAAAAATATTTCTATTTTGGAAAATCAGTCATCAGTAAACTACCCACAAATAAGTTCCTACCCCCAAATCGAGTAAAAAATAGTGTTAATTATTATCATGTCAAACAAAACCAAGACAGCCATTTAAAGCAAATCGTGATGGCCATTTAAAACAAACAATTTCAAGTTTTTTTTTTAAATATAAGTCATCAGTTAACAATCCATAAATGAAATTTGACTCCCTCCTACAAAGGGTATACACTGTTATTTATCATGTAAACACTTCGAAAAATACTTATTTGGAACAAAATCGTTAGTGACATTTGTAAAAAAAAAGTTTTGGCAAAATCAGTCATCAGTGAGCTACCGATGAACGAAGCTTTCCCTCTGCTTATTTACTTTCTCATGTCAAGAGAAATTATTGTGATCAGGAAAAAATTGATCTCAAGATTATAAGTTATAACAAATTGTTTATGTTGTATTGATAACTCGCCAAAAAAAAGTGTTTTTTACAATTCTATCTGTCTCCTATATATGTCTGTCAGTGGCCACGGATCCAAAATGGTTTGATGGATTTTTTCGATATTTAGATTTAATAGGGCTATACCACAAAATCGTTTTAGTTTTTTCTACTCTAGTCCTTCAATTAAGAGTAAGTTACTGGTAAATAATATCTTTAAATCTCAAAGTTTTGAAAATGGGCACGATGATTTTGTTTAAAGTTCATATCTTGGATTTGTTTGACGTGGCAAATAACATTGTAATAATGGTTTAGGGCAAAAATTCATAAATGATTTTTCACCGATGACTATTTTGCAAAAACTTGAAATATTTCACAAATGTCTATAAATATCGGGTTCAGAATGGCTGCTATAAATATTTGGTCGATTATTGGTATCTTGGAAGTCTTTGACCTGACAAATAACACTATACACCTGGTTTTGATTAGAAAAACGATAAAGGGACCTTTACCGAAGTGTGATTTTGAAATTTCAAATTATTTTGGAAATGGTTGAAACAATTTTGCTAAAAATGGATAACTAGGGAGGGTTTCTCATGAAAATGAAATATAAAGCTGTATACTTGCTTTTGAGAGAAAATGTTACTCTGGGTAGTTTACTGATTATTGATAATTTGATTATTTGAAAAAAAAGCTTTACAAATTTGACTCAAAATTTGTATACTATAACTATTTTATATAGCAATAATAATAATAGTAAATATCTACTTATAAAAAATAAATTAATTTAAGCATAGATTCGCTACAGCCAATTATTGAACTGTAAACTGATCTTGAAGATTGAAATTAAACTAGTAATACGTAAATATTGTTATTTGATAGATACGTTTACGTTTTAATGTTTATAATAACAAATATTTTTAAGGTAGTTGAAAAGGAGTTTAGTTTTGAAAATATGAATTTGTTAAATAAATGCCAACAATTTGGTATATAATTTATAAATAAAGAGTGATTATTGTGACACATTGTTTATCTTGATGGATTACACTGTGTAATTATAAGCTATGGCATACTAGAAACGTGCAAAATAAGATTGCCAGCTTTCAGGATAAACTGAGCTTAAGTATGAAATTAAGTATGTTAGTATAAGATGTATATTTTATACGAAAACTTCATACGAGATTTAGCTTTCTCCTCCTTGTCTTGTCCTCAAGAGTACAGAGAACTTATGTTTTGGGGAGTTAATTTAAAAAGTTTTTTAAAATGTGCGATACCATGCATGACATGGTAGGTCTTTATGCTCTGAACATAAAAAATATATACATATTTTACCTTGCTTTTCAGCCAAATGATATATAAAAAAAGATAATTGTGAAAAAAAAATGTTTTTAGAGCGTTGTAATTGTGATGGAATCTCTAGTGAAGATATGACAGATTAAATTGTATCTCCTTAATTTGATTTCATGCTGTCACTGCTTCAAACCTCTAGAGTCGAAACGGTATTGTTTGCACCAATTTAAATTATTTAAAATTAAATTTACGAGATTTAAGACAAAGCTCACTTGTAGCCTAGTATTTTGAAACTTTAATTACTTCATCACTTGATGGATATATTTATATATCTGACTTATAAGATTAAAGTGGTGTTTGATTATTTGATATTGCAGTTCCGTGTCTAATGAAGTTGCATTTTTAAGACACTTAAAAGCATATCGATATAGTCTGAGATGAAAAATATTTCATTTAATAATCTGGTAATAAAATAAAATATATTGTTTGCATTAAAGTTAAGGATTATTGAATTTAATTTAATTTTAGTACAATTACTAGATTTTCATTTTGTATTAATCTAACATGTTTTCAAAAGATATTAAATGAAAATTTAAATAAATTTGGCAATTGCATGGATAAAGGCTATTTTTTATTTTAGCTGTTTTTTTAATTGATGTTTTACCTTGAAATTTTATTCTTCGTTCTTAACATAACAAGTATGTCGTTGAAATTACAAACCATGTCAAAATATTCAGAATAAACACTACTAAGCCAATTTTAAAAAGTATAGTTCATTTAATGTTCATCTTAACACTTATTTAAAACTATTTATTCGTGATATTGTTAACGTACTTATTTTTTAAGAACGTATAACAATAGTTTGGAATTAAAAAAAATAAAGAAAGTTGTTGGTCATTATTAGCATGGCAGTAGTTTACGGGGTAGGTATCGATAAAACTCCAATGCACTCAACCTAGGTATTATCAGAAGACTTTGAGATCATAATCCACATCCATGTTCGGAATATCAGTGAAAAGCTATAAATACTTATTTTAAAACGTATTGCAATCCAACACCCGTTTTTTCACTCTCTAATAAATCAAAAGTTTTAAAAAGTGTTGAGAATTATATTTCGGACTAAGAAGGATGAACAATCAAGATGATTGAGAAAGTTAAGTAATGAAAAACATACTTTTTTTTATAAGCATCCTCAAACATACTAAGAACAACAAATACACAAATTTAAAATGGGGTAGTCATCTGGAACGTTTAGGCAATCACAAGCATGTACACAAAATTTAAGCTAGGAGCCTAAAGATGCAAGGCTCTTTGGTAAACCAAGACGTCAATGGAAGGATAATTTGATACTTGATTTAGGTATGTTGTGTCAAAATAGGGTTTTGTATGGCATCCTTACTTTCTGGTGGCCATGAATTTTCGAGTTCTATAAGGCTAGAGTTACTTAATTCGATAGTCAGTTAGATCATATTTGATGAAAATAGGACAGTTATTAAAGTACCTAATTAATTTCGTATTTCAAAGGTGTTCATGAAAAGAGATTTGAATTAAAGAGATGATTTATATTACTTTGTGATTTAATA
The DNA here is from genome assembly GCA_902151425.1 of Timema shepardi. Lineage (NCBI taxonomy): Eukaryota > Metazoa > Arthropoda > Insecta > Phasmatodea > Timematidae > Timema > Timema shepardi. The sequence continues at coordinate 55,446 of CABFVX010004410.1, read as the reverse complement.
TTGGAAGAAGTTTACTCTTCTATAGTATAAGATGAAAAAATATGCTCATTTGTGTGGGGGGAAAAAAACACTCCAGGAAACACTACCAGGATTTTAACTCAAAATTACTAGTCCCTGGAAAAACAAATAAAACGAGACTATTGCCTCCATCCACGTGGGCACTGCTGCAGTTTAAAAAAATTGGTAACTAGTAAAGAGCGTGAATAAGCCCCTTTATTGCAAGGTTATTTCTTAAAAAGACATCCATGTGTCTTTTATATGATATATTTGTGATTTTAGACCATTTTGTATGTGAACGGGACTATACAAAGCATCTACCACCGGCTGACCTACTGCGCGATGTTTCTGTAGACGTACATCTCAAGGAAGAAAACAGGGCGGTCCTCCCGAAATATCTGTGATGCCAACAGACGGATGAGTTTAGCTGTAATAGGCCGACCACCGCTGTTAATATAAAGCTGACTGAATCTTGTAGAATATTTATTTCCCACGTTTTAAACAGTAAAAGTCTTATATTTTTATACTTTTAATCACATCCATAACCATTCACAAAAGGTAGTTCTTTAAAGAAACACTACTAGCCTAGGTTTAATAAACAATCTTATTTCAATTTTGATTTCGATTCCTTATTCTGCATTTGGAATTATTCCTTTGTTGACATATTATGCGATACCAATTAAGGTGTAGACGAAAGAAAATGTCAGTGTTTTTGCAGTTTTTATGGCAAAACATTTTTTTAGCTGAAATAAATAGGATATTGATTCAGTACAAACAGAGACTTCTATTTTATTCGCATGTTGATAGCAACAGTTCCTGAATATATGTCATAAGCATTATCTAAAAAACTTCTTAAATGAGGATAAAAAGTTAATATTAATTTACAGAACACCCTTGACAGATTTTCAAGAAATTATGAGGTCACCATATAAAGAAAATTAGATTATATATTTGTACTGGGGCAACATTTTTTATTTATTTTGGTCAAAAAAATGTTTTGCCATAAAAACTGCAAAACCACTGGCTTTTTCTCGCGTCCCCTTCCATCCAACCTTAAATTGGAAAATATACTACATACCCTTTTAATACATACTGGGAAGCTGTTGATCGTGCATAGAAACTATATGAACCATCTGTACTTGCAAAAATATGTAGTATTTATATTATGGTGTCAAGAGGAGTTAAGAAAATGTTATTCTAAGTTATTTTTGTTTTTTGTGACCCGCATCTTACTCGTCCAGATTATCCACATATTACCCCCGAATGAGACTTACATCCGGGCAAGAATGGTCTTTATCTTCACTTTCACAACACACTAGAATATCACTGATGGGATATCGGGTCTCAAATCCTGGTAAGGTCGCTTATTACTCATTTTTCGAGCAAATATAGGTACATGTCTTCTAAGATATGACTTACTATTACGTACCTCATCAGTGTACCTGTAAATGGTCAGAGGATCTGAATAGGAATTAATAAGAGGGTAGAGTTTAACAAGGTATAATATAGTGTAAATGTACTCGTAGAGGAAAGGTTAAAAATATTGTGTTAAAAAATCATAAGTACACCCACCCAGGATATGAGTTCCAATGGAAAATCAGATAATCCAAGGCTGACGTCTCATTAGTTCTCACTGAGTGAATATATCTCGTGTTTATTTAGGAGATATTTAAGAGTTTCTGCTGTAACCCTTCCTTCGCTGTAAACTAAACGAATAGAGCAAAATATTGACTAATAACTTATAAATCGTCAATATATATTTACATGCATTGGCGGCCTCATAGTCTAAGGCGTCACTGTTACAATAAACTAGACTGCTGATGAGATGGAGGTTGTGGTTTGAATTCTGGTCGGGTTTAGTTAAAGTGTTTTTCCTAAATGGTTTTCCCTCTCGATCTGGTGCGTTTAACGGATTTTTACCAAATCTATTTGAAGTATCGGTCCTTAGAATATCACTAGTGACAAGGTCTAATTCAAATGGATATTCCTATTCTTGTCGATGGTAGAGAAAATCCATCACTATCTATCATTAAGTGTCGTAATGATGATGTTGGGGTTCAAATCCTGACCAAGAGTTATGATAATTTTTTTCGTTCTAGTAAATGGCTTTACACCTTCTCTTCGTGAAAATGGAGATATGTATTATTTAATTTCTACCTTTCTCATTGATGCTACATGCTATTATATAAATAGCCCACACCAGTATTAAGACGTTGTGAATATAAAAGGTGATGTTCTTGTACGTACTACACTGAATATCATACCTGAGGTAACTGTATAGCTACTCATGGGGGAATATAGCTGTCATTCTCTTGTTTTCGTGTGGCTGAACTTTCCTTTAAATATAAAGACAGCTTTAGCCAAACATGCTTTAATGATTTTGTCAACAAATTCTCCCTACTCCAGCGCATCACCTTCTGACATAATTAAAAGTCAGGATCTATTAAAACATCTCACTAGGATAAAGCACAAAGATAAAACTTTCCTTCATAAGGCTTGTAGCTTATATCAGAGGGGATAATGAGTGTAGATAAAATCAACAATAATTTATTGTTGAGGTTTTGGACACACCTGATCACACCTCGAGCTGAAGGATGGTTGGCGCACTTCTCACTAATCCGTGTGCTGGTATATAGCTGATGTCATGTCCATAAATGTTGAGTGTGGCCACAGTCGCGGCGCGGCGCCTGCTCTATTTTTGGAGACCAGTCTCAACCGACGTTACGCGTCACGCTACAACTTGGTCCCTTACAACGTTGAGATATTTCACTGTGAATCTGTGAATAGGGCCGGGCCCGCTCATAATGGGAATGGCAGTTTATGGTTTGAATGAGATCGGTAGGACCTGTGTACTGTGAGGGAAAGGCAACAAAACTCATTTAATAATGGGGAGGGGTCTTATTGTGCAAGTACCTATTTAAACGGCGTTCGCTTGAAATCTACTTTTAAACAACATTACGGAATATTCATTCCCCAATCAGCTGGTTGGATCAGAACTAAAATATCTAAAGTCATACATGTGTTAGATATTTTGTATGTATCTCATATTTATATGCAGGTGACAGTCCCATTTAACTCTATTTATAAATATGTGTTTTATAAATATCTCTATTTTAAGGTCAAGTTTGTCTTAGCATTCTTGTTTATTAACTAATAAAATAAATTATAATAATACACTAGTAGCCGTATTGCAGTTGGGATTTTGTTCATCTAGGGAGTCCATAAAATGTTGACTCATGTGTAAATTAATCAGGAGACAGTTAGTTGTTTATAAATATATTATTTAAAGGAAACAAAGCAAAATTTCTACGAACATCATCATTATATGATACAAAATTACGATTGTAATAACTTGTATATGGTAAATCTTAAAATAGTATTTATGTGAACAGCGGACCTCACTCCCTCATGTTCTTAAAGCTACAGCACACTTAAAGAAATTTATTTCGTTTTCAAGTTAAAATTTCTCCTCTAATTATTTATCCTTGGATTGGTATTGAATAATTTTCCTAGGTGATTAAGTTAGATTGTACACAAATTAATACTTTATTTAAAATTCATTATATTCCTTTATTACTAATTTATGTTGGCGTGGTTCAAGACGTCTGTCTCGTAATACATGTCCAACTAAAAAAAAAGCCTCAGATACCCGACCGATTGCCTAGAATTATAAATTCAAATCCCTTGAGATGAGCTACTAAACAAAAAATTGAGCTACTGTTTGAGATAAAGAATAGCCCAATCCAAAAAAATATTTACATATATCGTTGGTCTTATATTTAAATAATACACCTGCCAAGTTTAATTAAATTTGGTCACTGTATTTACAATTATCTTGGAACAATCGAACAGACTGACAGTTTAAAAAAAATTATTACCATCTTAAAATAAATATCAAGATCGAAAACCATTTATACTCATTTTACTCTGAAAGGACGCACACTTCCCTTGACAGATTACACTATGACCATAACTTTTAAGCTATGCCATTTTATAATAATACAGGGTAAGCTCTCTATTTTACAGGATAAACTAAGGTTACATATTACGTTGTTCAGCCTAGGCTCATTAAAATTGATCAAAGCATTTGACATTTATTATGTAAAATGAAGAAGAGAGACGAGCAGATGAAATGCTAAAAGCCTTAAAATTGAACCATGTCTACCCGGCCAGTAAAATTGTTTAAAAGTTTGAAATAATATTCTTTACCTTTTAAAATGTATTTATCATGGTTTTAATCAACTTTTATTGGTAGATCATTTCACAGAGATATTTTTTTTAAATAAAATGAGTGATGTATTTTAATGTGTCGGACTACTGTAAATAAAAATAACCCATATTCACTTAAATTTAAAAAAACAATACTTTTGCAACCTTATAAATTATTTATATATGCTCGGTATCTCATATACTTTTATACAAATACACCTCCATGCTGGGAGGGGGTTCATAACATGGCTACTAGCGAACATTCGAAGCATTCAGTGCAAAGAATCGAGGAGTTGGCGTGGAAAAAAAAAGAGAGCAAAGAGGAAGAATAAATAATGGTTTATTGACACAATTTTTATCAAATGGCAGCAGTAATCACTTTGAAGATAATCTTTATGTCTAGTAAAAAAATCCGCCTTGATGTTTGTTTAATAAAAGTACTACAAAAATTTTTTTGCTCTTTACTTTTCAGTAGTGCTGTATCGTTGTGATATTAGGAAAATAAAGCAAATACTTTTTGTTGATTTAGTGTTTACCTGAAGGGGTGTTCCATGTTTGTGGGGGTGATTAAACGTAATGTCACATTTACATAAGTATCATTAAACTAAAAATACACTTTTAAATAATGTGAATATCAGTGAGAATATATTACCAAAATAATGTTTTACTAAAGTATAAAAATCACATGGATTAAATGTAAAGTTGATCAAGTCTGATTATCTGTTGACGGAAAATTTGGAGATTGAACAACTTCCAACTATGCTGAGAGTGTTTTATTTCAAATGACAGCATATACGTGAATACAGATACACTTAATTTTAATTATATTTTCATCATTCCTATTCAATTGGTGTTATTGTTTTTTAATCATATTGTCTCCCTACAGTTTTGGGGCTATACGCATAAGAACTGATCAAACTATTGTGTTATGGATGAGGATGGTTGAATCTATATGAAGTATACCTGCATTCGCATGGAAAGAGAGATTGTAAAACCATTTAAAAAAACACCCTCAATACACCCATAACCAGGATTGAACCACGATTTCCCCTCGACAGTCTAGCATTACACGAAGAGCACCTCAAACCATATGGTCACCTAAGTTGGGCATGTATCTTAATCACATCACCAGATAATTACAAGAATGTAAACGTTCTAGTATGTCATATGTCACGTATTGCTTGCAGCTCGATTATTTGATATTATCTTCGGCCCCCGCCTCGTTATGTAGCCTACGGATGCGTTATTATATGAAAGAAAAATACTACATTATATGATAAGTATTATTTATTTATTTATTAGACAACTTACTCATCATGATTCCCTCCAACTTGAGTCGCTAAGGGAATATCTGCAACCTCACGGTCCTCAAGGAACGATCGACCAATCTGACTCAAGCCCTACACGGATTTATTCAAACGTATCTAATAAACTGTGTCGAGACCATCTCCAATTTCTACAAACTTCGATAAAAATAGTGCTCACAAAACATTACCGACTGGGAAGGAATCCTTGTAAACAAGTTATTTATAAATATCTTGTTTTGTGTTACCTAACAAGCTTATAAAACAACCCACATCATAATGTCTAACATAGTCTTGTTTGAAAACAATAGATAGTGTATTCTATAAGGGAGACATACGTTCTATAAATATAAATATATATATTTGAATAGTAATTGTATGTCCCGTCTTATAGATACAAAAAAATGCTCATTCTGCGCACATTTATGCTTGGAAGATGACGGAAAGACAAACTAGTGTAAAGATATTTTTACAATCATGAATTGAGCCTTCCAAATTAATGTGTCTAGAGTCAGAACCGTTAGCCTTTCACTCAAATCTGTCAGAATCTCATGTAATGTGTTGTTAAACAGGAGTTAGAAATAGATGAACATTTTACCTTTGATGGGTTTGCGATATCGATTTATAGCAGGTTGGAGTCGTTCTATATTGCTAAAAGACGGTGTGGCATCAGTTATTCATAAAGGTCTGGAAGAGAAGGAGGTTAGGGGAGAGGGGGAATTGATGGGTTTTTTCCCAATCTTCAGCACACAGAGTGCAAACAGAAAGGCGGCAACAGGTTAATCTGTGTTTTTCGAAAGCCATATGTTCACCCTCACTTTTAGAATAGTCTTCTCTGAACTTGTTTTATGACGTGTTCAGTTACCATCCTCTCACTTTAAACTAATTCTGTGGGCAGTTCCTTAAAATATATCTTACAATTATATTTTGTTCAAACGTGACTTGTAGCGTTTAAAATTGTGGTAGATCGGATTATAGTTAAAAATACTATGTTTCTTAAAGAACCGGGATATGAATCAATTTCTCGAACATGCCTCTCTGGTCTCCAAAACATAAATGCTTAAAAGCTCTAGACGTTCGCATTGGTTGTCCCATGATATAAAGAGTCACTCTCATTATTAATTGTTGGTGACAGGGGGGCTGTAGTTCGAATCTTGGTTGAGTATTCTAAGGGTTATTTATACAAAATGGTTTATTACTCTCTTCTAACAAAAATATGGGTACATTAACTTTAAATTCTACCTTACTCCTCCCTACCATACTAGTGCGAATAGGTGGGTAGTCCCTACAGGAAGTAAAGTGTGATCACAAAAAAAAAACTCTATTCCAGATTATATCAGATACTTGATAAAAATTCTTGGGATCAGTTATAGATATTCAACCATCTTTGTTTGTATAACCCCAGATATAATTTATTTTTAATTCTGTACTCACAAAGTTTCTGATGCATAATGCAAGCTATCAAGGGCGTAGAGAGGCTGATCCGCGAGGGTCTGGGCCCCCTCCCCACCTTCCACTAGAATTTGATGAACACCTCTAGGGGGATCCATACATACATAAATATACAATATTTGATTTGCTAAGGGTGTTGTAACATTTTATATAGAAACAAATGGTGTAGAAAGTTAATTTTTATATAGGGGTCGGGAGGGGGGGAGATGCACTAGAAAATGTCATCCTACTTTCCGCCCCAGCCGTCTTGCTTTAGCCTATAAAAACGATACATTTAAATGGAAGCGTGGGTCCATAACATTCAAGGGGGATACGGACTCTCCTAACCCCCTCTTTTTTGCTCTCTTGGACGGAACTCCTCTAAAAAACGTAAAATTTAATATTCATGCTGAAATCAGCGATAATAGCACTATATAGTATCTTGCACATTAATATTAACCAACAAATATTATTATGAATATACATAAGTATACCAACTATTTTCTTAGAACAACTTTTAACGCTTATGAGTAGAACACACACTTTAAGACATAGCTTATGTCAAATAATAATAATAATAGAGATAAGTAATTAAACATTGAAAATACATATTAAAATAAATTGTAGAGCCTTTTATTAAATATTTGGTTTCCTGTTATTATCAATATAAAAGTATGGCACTAATATCCATATAAACCTAAACACCTCCCTACCCCCCCCCTATAATTTACTGCTGCCCCCTGAAAAACAAAAGCTAACCCTTGGTGGCCATACCACTCAGATTAGGAAACGCTGATCTAGAGCATGTCCAAAACTTTGTAGTGTATCTCCTTGTTCACTAAATACTATCTTCCTACGTCGGTGGGCACTTAGTGTAAATGTCAAACTTATTTGGTCTTGTTTGTCGATAGGGAGTGGGGGATGATTATGTTTAAAATCTATATGAGGGTATTTTTTCCTGACTGGCTTACCTCTCTCCCACATTTCAAATTAAGATATATTTCCTCTAAATTATACTTTACCCATCCCTAACACATTGGCGTATTAATTATTGTATTAATTATTATATATATATATATATATATATGCGTAAAGCCCGGATGGGTAATGAGACATGAGAGAAAAAAATTAATAAACCTATTATTATAATTTTCTATCACACCCGCAGCCTTCTCTAGTGTCACTTCAGTTCCTGTACCCTCCGCGTAGAAGACACGTAGTAACCCACGTGCGTCAAGAAACTCAATAGCAGACACGTGTGAACGAAGGAGGCTGTCTTCACCTTGGCGTCGTCGCTGTCTTAGGGGCGGGGAAAGAGGGGTGTGGTGCGTAGCCCATTGCCAGGAATAACAATGCAGCGAGACGGGTGTCTTCCGGTGGTTCCCATCGCCAGTCAACGTGAGGGACAATACCCTAGTTCAGTGTACCCCCATTAATAACTTAAAAGAAACAAAACTTACATCAGTTTGGGAACATTGTAAAAAGAATATAGCCTTTACTAATTTGTAATGCTTTAATAAACACTCCGAAACAAAAATAGTACCACCACACGCGAATGAGTTTCGAACCACAGTCTACTGGACTGGTGCTGCCAGTATTTAGTACTATTCACTCGACTTAATGCCAACATTGGCCCTTACTGACTTTCTCTCTAAAATTAAGGGATTTTACCAGTTTACTCCTCGATAACCACAAATCACCCGCCTCGGTGGCGCAGTTGGCTGACGCGCTAGTTTCGTGTTGAGCTTTACTGCCTAGGACTGGGAGATCAAAGTTCAGATCTCAGTCAGGTGAACTGGGGGTGGTTTTACCTAAATGGTTTTCCACTCTCCCTTCACGCAAATGTGAGCTCACTTTCTCTAAATTCAACCTTCCCAATTCATAATATATTAGCGCAATTATTATTTAAGCGTATAACCCAAACGGACAGTAAGACACGGTGCTAAATAATAATAGTAATAAACACTGTGTATTCGGTCTGGATCTAACGCTTTACTTCTTGAGTCAGAACCCACATAATCCACCATTCATATAAACCCTGTTCGTCCTGTTTGATTACATCCATTGATTTCCGAAACTTGGAATACACTTGCTTGTTTATTGAGGACATTTACCTAGTTCGATTCTTTGTTAACTATAATTTTTATTTAAATATGTGTTGATTAACACTTTGTTATAGCATAATTTTACTAAGCAGGCCATTCCTTATTTGCATTTAGGTAAGTTGATAGGTAAGCTATCTCTTATTATTACAAAAAGTAGCATGATCTGTAGCTTTGAATTTAAATTGATATTACTAATACCTACAAAATAGTACTAATAAAATAATACAATATTATCTACTTCAGCCGCAAATAATTTTGTTCTTTTTAAATATCTTGGTATGAAAATTGAAATGTGCTATAGAGATAAATGCAACCAGAGATTGTTTTGATACAAATTTTCCAGGAAGTTGGAAGATCATCGGATGTTTAGTTTGAGAGATAGGTTCAACCAGAGATTAGTTTGACATGACTTGTCCAGGAAGATGAAACGTCTTCCTATGTTTAGTTTGAGAGATAGGTGCAGCCAGAAATTGGTTTGACATGACATTTACAGGAAGGTGGAAGGCCATCTGATGTTTAATTTTGAGAAAAAGGTTCAGTCAAAAATTAATTTCACATGACTTACTCAATAAGGTATACTGAGTTTGTGGGTCTACTGTAAGACCTCCTTGGTTGCCTCACCTCCATCTATTAAACTTATTTCACTAATGATACTTTTAGAACATTTATACCTAGATTATATCATGAAAATTGACAGTCTAGTTGAGAGATTTTACACTGAAATTACAAACGTTCAATGTCTGCATGTTTTGCAGCATTTCCAGAACAGCATAATGTATCACCTTAGCCCATGTTAAGAATGGCATGCAGGTAGTATTTGAACAAATAGTATCAGCATTGATGACCTTCTGCTTTACGTATAAAAATATATTTTCATAGTACATGCTGTGCCTTTCATTACATTGCCAGGAAACTATGTTGATACCCATTTCGGTGGCTGCATGGTCTAAGGCGTCACCTTACCGATAAACTGGACCGCCAATAATGGGATGATAGGGGTTCGAATTTCAGTAATTTGTAAAAAGGTGTTTTTATTCCTAAATGTCTTACCATTTTCCCTTCACGAAAGTGTGGGTACACTTCATATTTATTCAACCTTCCCCATCCCTACTACATAAGTGTGATTATTACATATTATACATTATAACATAGCCAAAACAGGTAGTAAGATGCGATGAAAAAACATATTGGTATGTATTGCTATCCCATTTGAGGGTGTCACCTTTTTTGAAAACTAAGCATCAAATGACCTTTGTCGTATTTAATTCTCAATTTGTTTTGTTATGAGGTCTAAGATTCTGAAGAGGAATAGCAGGAATTTTCATAGGATACAGCCTTTTTGGAGGAAGAAATATTGTTCCTAGGTTCTTAAACCAGTAGTGAAGGATAATGTAAATTTATTAGTCTTTAATGAGCTAAGAGTTAGAAAAAATAGATAAAATCGATAGTAGAAAATGTAATTTAAAGATATAAATGATAAATTTTACAGAGTACTGAGAAAATACAACTAGTGCATGGTTTTAATATTATAGCTTTTCTATATCTCTGAAAAAAGATTGTATAAACATGTTTGTATTAAGTGGAACTCGTTGTACATATTATATTAGTCATACTGAGTCAGAAATAATGTTTCAGACCTTTAATGGTGAGTTTGTGTAACTTTTTTTTGGTACAAGCTAAATTTGTGTAGTAGTTTGATGTTTCATATTGTTGTAAACCATTGAAATTAAATTGTAATATATAAAAATTAATTATTGCTACAGTTTGATTTAAATATTTCTTTGGTGTAACGTTGGGACAGGTTTTAAAAGTGGAACAACACTGTGTTTATATTTTTGATACAAACTAAGCAAACTTTGAGTTTAAACATAATCAAGCTATCTATAATATCAGCATAAGACGGATGCATATAGATGCATAATCTTCAAGTGGAAAGAATCCAGAACTAGGTGAGTGGTAATTGAATCTGGTTTTGGTAGTAACAATAGTAATTTAAAGTTAAAATATTTTACTATGGTAAATGATAATGATTAAATATGGGTATTCTATGTCGTATAATATATATATCATCTTACTTCGTAGTAACTCATGCTAAAACACAAACAAATTATTTTAAGATATAAATAGTGGAAAAATGGTAGGCGCTAAAAATTTGAAGTATTTCATGACCAAAGGGTTAATTATCAAGTCAATTCAGATACTACTCGTACACTTTTGATATACACGTTATCAGAGGAAACTCCTTGAAGATCTCAAGAATACTCTCAGGAATATGTAGTCAGAAAATTCATATGTATGCAAGGACTCCCACTAAAGTGCCTCGGGTATACATAATTGGTCTCAATAAAACAGTTGTTTGCTTCAATACCTTGGATTGTGATGAAGTATCAATTAATAACTAAATAGCTCAATACAATCATTAGTGTTTAAAAAAATATATAGTTAAAAATATAGCTTTAAATAATACAACACTTAAATATACAACAAACTGTTCATGAACATATTTATATACAATAAATAATAAATATATATATATTGTTACAGAAACACATTGAGAAATAAGTTACATATTATCTGTTCCTCAAAGATCATAACAAATGTCACATACCTCAAATTTAAAAAAAATGTAATTTTAGATAAAATTCACTCGCACAAGATGCAGAGCAAAAATAAGAAAACGAGAGTGACAGATGATCTGTGGTAAATGACCCCCTTGCAACCAGCTGGGATTCGAGAACTGACCTCCACGTTAACGGTAGCCTTGTGCAATGCGAGTCTAGATTCTTAGACCGCTCAGTTACAGGGTGCATTTCCTTTCCGAGAGAAGCTTGTCTAGTAGGTTTTTTTTATATTATCTGGGATATTTAACATGTACTTTTTGAACCAAGTAATTATATCCTCACACAACCTACACAATAACTTAGATTTAGAACTGATCACACACCCAGCTCCCCGATTGTGAAATCTTCATTGTTAAAGGGGAGACTCAAATTTTATCCATGATAAATGTTTAACCCCTTCGAATAAATCCCGAGGCCTTTGGATAAATATACAAAAGCACGTATGAAAAGACCAAAGATATAGCTTAGTAGTTTCCACTCTTTCTTGAGTTGTGCACGTAATGTTATCTATCTTCCACCCTTTCGGGAATCTCGTTGTGTTGCGTATTTCTCCGTTTTTAAGGAATCTCATTGGGTAAATAAGTCCTCCACTCTTTTGTTAATCTCGTCTTAAAATATAGTTCACTCTTTAAATAAATCTTGTTGTGTAACGTAATCTTTCAATATTTCTGATATATTGTTGTGTAAGTAAAATAGTCCTCCGTTCTTTAAGGAATCTCGTTTATCAAAGTAGTTCTCCGCTTTTTTGGGAATCTTGTTGTGTAAAATATTCTTCCGGTCTTTCGAAAATCTTGTGTAATGCTGACTCCGCTCTTTATCTATATCACCAAAAGATAGCACTCTCTGCCAACGAAAGATAATGGAGGACCAACAAGAATGAGGGAGGAGACATGAGGAGGGCCCTCCCTGTCACATCTGTGTTGAGCGCGTAGGTGGGTGCGCATGGGAATGAAGAGAACAGGAACGCAGAAAATACAAGGAGGTAGAAGTTCTTAGCTTACAGGCGTACAAATTAAGTAATGACATTTGATACCATTGGGGATGGCTCCACGCAGATCATAAATATTTGTTTACAATTATAAATTGTTGCACTGTGGCTGAATTAAATGGCGTATATTCCCCCGCTCTACTTCCTAATTAGTGTCAGTGAAAATTCTAGGATATTAACTTTCTTCGACAATTTGTTTTAATGCGCCTTTAAAAACAAATAAAAAATCTTTCTTAGTTATTTTAAATGGGGAGCAATTGCTCTATCATAAAAATAAACATGTTATTTTAATTATAATAGGCTATGAAACATTAAGCAATTGTGTAGCATTTATGACCTTAACCCAAAATGTCGCAATATTGCTTGAAGTTTTTTAAGCTTAGTTTTTACATACTCTAAGCAGGAAAATGCCAATTGTATTCTTTTGTGACTCACTTATTTAGAGAAAACGTATCAGAATTTGTTTGGAAAGAAAGCGGCAAGATATTAAGAGTGTTCAAGCATGTGTTGAACCATTTTAGAGTTTTTTTTTTAGGAAACCATTTGAATTCTTATGATTAACAAACTTGTACTGTAACAAGTATTTTTGAGGACCTCCCTTAGTATATATATATATATACATAATTTTTAACCTTCTCAGACAATGGGGACCGATTATATCTCGAATATTTTGAACTAGTGGGTCTAAATTATATGGCCAATGTCATATAATATTTCATGTTTGGAATGATATGAGGGGTAGTTGTAGGAGGGGGTGAGGATGGCTATCTACTGAAAAGGGAGTGAGCGATGGTGTAGCTAATCTGATGAGATTTATAATGCACGGTGTTGATCGTTCTTGCGCCAGGGGGATATATTTTTTTTCACCTGTTCTACGGGTGCGGGGAATAATTCACACGTCACCACGTGTACATGCAAATTGGTGAGCTATGTTTGGAGTGTAGAGGGAAAGGGAGGGACATTGAACCGTGTTTGAGGTGTGTGAGGTTAGGAGTTTTAGTGAATACTGGAGTGAGAGCTCAAGAGCCCCTCCTCCCTCCTTTGCCTCTCTCTGGCCTACTCCTCTCCCCTACTCATCCGGGTAAAGAGGTGATCCCTAAAACAAGGTTCCTATCAAAGCTAAAGTATCATGACCGAGTGCCAATAAATTAACCTTTTTGTATTACTTGTATATAATATTTGAGGAAACCCGTGGAGGAGGGCCTTAAAATTCCATTAACGGTAGGAATTAATCTATGAAAGGTCTTTTTTCCTACCAATATCCTACTACATACTAGATTTATGGTAGGGAAAAAGGCCTTTCAGAAGTAAATTCCTACGGTGAATGGAATATAAATATAAATTTCAGTTAGTCTTGTATGGTGGTGCCGGGCAAGTCAAGGCTCTAGTCCCGGCTGGTAGAACTTAGTGTTTTTAATATAGTGTCCCAATCCCTATTTACTCTAATTTGGGTAAATTATCTTTATATTAAATCTTCTTCATATCTAACCCAATGTAGTTATGCTGGTAGCCATATATATAAATGCACAAAACCGTCCCAAAAAGTATGTAAACAATAGTTCCAGGATGAGTAATATCAAATCAAACACAGCAACCATTTTTACTATATCATTTTAGACCCTATCAAGGTTTGAGCTAGGACTAGGGGATATGAGTCCAAACACCTTAGCTCAGTTGGTAGCTTGTCCAAATACCAAACTAATGGTCCTGTAATCGATTCCATGAATGGGAGAAAAAGTTATCATAAATAAAATGTGGATAACTTCTTTCACAGTGATGAATTAACTGCCAGGAACTGGGCGCACGCTCCATATGTTTATAAGTCCTGTGATTATATAATTAGTAAGTTATGACAGCACACTAAGTAATACAAATAAAAAATAAGGATGATAAAATTGTTTTTAATATTTAGAATAAATATTTAAATTAAAAAAAAAACTTTCGGTCATTCGTGTTTTAATTTAACGAAGAATTCATAACCCCAATCGCTAATTTCAGATTGCTATCTTATTTTTGTGTGTGTACACCACGTATAAGTATCCATCCACTACATACACATGTTTACACTTGTGTTGTAGGGGTGGATTGTAAAATTTATAATACATGCAGGAGCATATTTAGGCTTAGTAGGAACTTACCTACGGCAGAAGATTTTAGGGGCGGCAATTTTTTAATGACGAAAGAAAACGCATATTTTTTCTACCAGTTAAAGTGATTTTATGGCTTCATCATGTGTGTGATTGTTATTATTTGCTTTATCTGCGTACCAACACGACAGAGGATCACCTTAATTCATTGACAATCTTTTTAATTGAAGGTCACTTATTGTAAAAATGGTTGTCGGGCATCATCGAACAGTTCGCTCAGCAGAAATCAAGGCGAAAGATATTTTATTATTGTATACATGCTAATATTTAATTTATAGTAACATGTTCTACATTTTACGACTGCAAACTTTATATTGTTGAATTAAATAATATTTGAATTGGTGTGTTGTGATAGTGTAAGAGTTTATTTAAACGTTTTAAGTCTTTGCTTAGATTCATAATAATTTTAAAACCTCATAATTATAAATAATCAAATAATATAAGTACTTTTTATCGGTTACTCCACAGATAACACTTGTGTGTATGAAATATGTGTGTCGGTGTATGGAGGCTAGAAGGGGGAAAACGGGGATTTAGAAGGTTATAAATTAAGGAAGGAAAAGTGGGGGGCAAATTATTTAGTGCCTATAGTTGGAATAGTCGTAAATCTGCCCCTGAATATACCCATATTTGCTTAGAGAGGAGGGGGAAACAATTTAGGAAAAATCACCCTTGATACACCCTACCACTATTAAAACCCGCAATCTCTTCATGCTAAAGTATACTGTGAGAGTAATTAATATCCTAGACCAGTGTAGTATAACTGGTGGTCCGTGTGTCAAATGGGGCCCGCACTTCCTGATAATGTGACTCTCACACTACATTACATCCATGCATGCATACATATCATACATACACGCATACATACATACATACATACATACATACATACATACATACATACATACATACATACATACATACATACATACACGCACACATACATACATACACACATACATGCACGCACACATACATACACATATATACATACATACACATAAACACACATAGATGTCAAGAACGCCTTCAATGCAGCCAGTTGGGACTGCACCGTTGGGGGCGCTAGCGGATATGGATGTTCCAGGATACCTGCAGAAGATGGTAGCTAGCTACTTCACTGACAGGGTCCTCAAGTACGACAAGGAGTATGGTCCACAAGAGTATCAGGTAACTGGGGGAGTACCTCAGGGCTCAATTCTTGGGCCTCTCTTGTGGAACATCATGTATGATGGACTTCTGAAGCTCGTGCTACCGAGAGCAGTGACACCCGTGGCCTTTGCTGATGAAGTCGCTATTGTCATTGTAGGAAAACACCTGGAGGACATCAGAAACCTCTTCAAGGTCACATTCACGAGGACTCACCGGTGGATAGAGTCGGTTGGTTTGAAGCTGGTTGAACAAAAAACCGAGGCAGAATTGATCACCAACAGGAAGAAGCTTGAGACGATCTCACTGCAAGCAGGTATACATGAGATCACGTCCCAGCCGTGCATTCAGTATTTGGGGTGATGCTCGACTCGAGACTCAACTTTAAGCAGCAGACGGAGCATGCCAGTGCTAAGGCGTCTGTGGTTGGGGCTGTTCTATCACGGCTCATGCCCAATGTGAGAGGCCCCAATCAGAGAAGGAAAGCACTCCTGTCATCAGTCGTTACGTCAGTCCTCACGTATGTCATTTCCATATGGGCTGATGTACTGACGCTCCAGGAGCCCCGTCGTAAAGTGGCACCAGTCTACCGACTGAACGCTTTACGAATATCAAGTGCGTTCCGCACGGTATCAGAAGATGCCGTGTGTGTTATCACCGAAGTGCTTCCGATTGGGGTCTTGGCGGAAGAGCGGAAGACTCTGCATAGTCGCAAAGGTCTAACATCTCTGAGCGAATTGGAGTTGAAGAGGCAGGAGCGGCGAATCACTCTCCAAAGCTGGCAGCGGCTGTGGGATGCTTCCAGCAAGGTGATATGGACTTACGGTTTGATTCCTGAAGTGGATAGGTGGTACAACCGCAGCCACGGAGCTGTCAATTACTACTTGACACAGATGATCTCGGGGCATAGGTACTTTCGGGCATACCTATATAAGTTTAAGTATGAGGATTCTCCTGAGTGCCCCACCTGTCGCGGAGTAGAAGAGAATGCCAAGCACGTGTTCTTCACGTGTCCTTGGTATAATACCCAGCGTGAAAACCTAGAGGTCACAGCAGAGGGAAAGATTACGCCATAAAACTTAGGGGATATGATGCTGTCGTCAGAGGCAGCGTGGGAGGCAACAAGCACGTTCATGAAGGAAGTCCTTAAGGGTCTACGTCACGAAGAGCAGGAAAGGTGGGAAAAAATCAGAAGGAAGGAGCCTAGGTCATACCTAATCCCGCCGCCAACACCTAGGTGGGAAAGGGGAAGTAGTAGAGGCCAAATCACAGAAGGAAGAGCAGAAAAACAGCTATTACCTTCCTTCGCGAAGTAACACCTGACGGTGGTTCCGTGGGGAAGTAACAGAGGCGAGGACAAGAGGGCCAGGTTTTTTAGTCGGTACGGGTTTGGTCAAGCCTAAGCATGACCCAAATTTTCGCGGCTTGTGGGCACTCCATCCAAAATGAGTCCAACACACTGTGCATAAAAGAATTCCCCCCACCCCCTCAAAAAACACATGACCACATACACACACATACATACATACACATACATACATACACACACATACATACACATACATACATACATACATAAATACATACACATACATACACATACATACACACACATACATACATACACATACATACATCATACATACATACATACATACATACATACATACATACATACATACATACATACATACATACATACATACATACATACATGCATACTCGCTTAAGAGCTAGGCACGAAACTTTGCATATAACTATAAAACAGCTTCTTACTTAATCCATCCTCACTTACTTTCTCCACACTTTCCTATTCTTGCGTATTCCCTTCGCTCCAACAACATCCATACACCGTGTCATACATGCTCCTATATTTTTAAAATTCTTAATGTTTCTCTTTTTCACACATTTGTCTATAATATTTAGTCATTTCTTACACGGCCTACCCCTTCCTTTTGATCCACACACTCTACCTTTTTATATTTGTTTCGTCACTCGATCCACATTCCTTCTCTCAACGTGCCGAAACCTACGTACTAACGTTTCTTTCACAGTAGAAAATTGAGTTCCCTTTCAAACCGACCTCATTCAGCGCCCATTTGTTACTAACTTTGTCAATCCGAGTATCTCTACACAGCTTTCTTATATATCTCATTCCAACCACACTCATCTTGCTCTTGTGTTTCTCCTGACAAACCTACGCTTCACATACATACAGCAATGTTGGTGTCAACACACTATTATATACGACTATCTTTGCCCTATCAATACTACATTCTTTACAATTGCCATAGTCCACATATATCCGAATATTTTCCAAGATGCGTTCACCTATCTGTCGATTTCACCATCTATCCTTCTATTTTTACAGAACATTCTCCACTGATAAACAAAATTATTCACTAACAATTTTCCATCTATACTAAGTTTACAATCTTTTTCTGAGGAAAATTAACAGGAAAGATTTGGGGGGAGATGTGA
The DNA here is from genome assembly GCA_902151425.1 of Timema shepardi. Lineage (NCBI taxonomy): Eukaryota > Metazoa > Arthropoda > Insecta > Phasmatodea > Timematidae > Timema > Timema shepardi. The sequence continues at coordinate 37,014 of CABFVX010004410.1, read as the reverse complement.
AATAACTAATATATTTAAGCAAAAATACTTATATAAAAGGGTAATAATTTTATCTTATCCTGAACTAATTTTATAATAAAAATATTTATGAATAATTATTATATACAATGCTAAATTGTTTTGGGGAAGTATCGAACCAGCCTGTCTTAAACCATAAATAGCTACTAACGTGGATAAAAAAATAAAATAGTTATCAACTTCATCTTTTGTAACCTCATCATATTATAGTTTCAGTTTATACGCATATAAATATTTATATATATATATATTATATATAAATATAAATATTATATATAATATTTATATATATTATTTATAAATATTATATATATATATAGATGGGATGTGAAGGGATAAGAAAGGTATAAATCCATAGGAGATGAACATGCAGTTATATATAGTGAGAATGGTAAACGGTTTAGGAGACTCCATCCACCCTTATCACACACACATATGGGATTCATAGCCCCCGATACTACGCAACTAGGGAGCCAGTCCATTTCTAGAGTGATGCCTTAAAATATCTCCTTAAAAAACTAATGGTGTGACTTGAAAATTTTAGTGGATCCTTGAGTTGAAATAGGTTGAATATCGTGTGATCACAGATGCCTTTAAAAATAAAACAATATATGATCAATTCACCTGCATATCCGTGTCCTACGCTATACTGTTCCCTCAGTACTCGTGCTTATATAATAACGATGGTAATGACCATATTAAAATGTTTATCCTCTATTAAGTCAAACGACATTACTGAAATATATTATTACTTATTAGTAGTCCTGTTAAGGGTCGGCCAAGTAGCAATTACTAGCGAAAGGGTAAGATAGGGGACCGGTAGTTTGGAACTTTATCCCATAAAACAAATGAAACCGTATACTTTCACCCCCCTCTTTCTCTCACACCCTTTTACACCCTTACGCACCATTATCTAAACACACAATGGCCGTCGTGTGTTTGGGTCCTTAATCACATATTTTATCTATAACTTTTCTTGTTTGTGAGCACTTTTGTCATTTTTCATAAACGATAAATATACTACATTAAAGAATATCTAACTTGTTTTGGGGCTGTTAGCATTTGATAGTTATGTAATTATCAGTCATTCCTAGTCTGTTTTGCCAAAAACCGGATTAACACCACTATCTTGGTCATCCCTGTAGATAAAACGTTTTTAACAATGGACGTGACACTAATAGAATAATGTGAGGCTTATTCATTTATAATAATTAGCTTTAAGTAAATTTCCAAAACTCGGAAAAATAATTAGAGTGTATATAGCCAGATAAATATTATTTTATACCATGTATACAAAGTGACAGCTTCAAATTACCTGCCTAGACGTGTGAATATTTAAAAATTATTTTAAAAGACTTTGTAATTATAAAAAATATTTGTATATATTTGTATTTTACCGTAGTTTAGCTTTCCTTGAGAACTTAAACGATACAATTTGTTTTATATACTTTAGCTAAAGTAAGATTAAAATCTATCTTTCAATGTTTGCACTTAGATTGTTTAATTTGTTTTTTTAACACAAATATTATTAAATCGGCTTTTTAAATTATCTATGGATGAAAATAATATATTATAGAGAGTCCACCCACGTTAGTAGCCAAGATTCAAACCCTGCTGTCCCCATCTACGGGATTTCAAACTATATATTTTCAAGTCCGGTGATTTACAACACGTGACCACCAGTTAAAACTAAATCCATTTATTAAACTTATTTGTTTTCAAATAGAAAGTGTAATATTAATACTACTACTACTATATATCTGAGATATTTATAGTTTATTTTAGGGAACCACTGATTGTATAAGCAATCTACTTTTAAAATTACTTTAGTATATCTGACACAACACCAAGTATCCCTAGACGTTAACGTAACTTTATGAAAGACTGAAAAATTATTCTGACATGCCAAGAATAGAACCTTAGAGCTTTTGTTCAGTGGAAAGATGTGCTACCGTTGGGGATACGGAGTCGGGAAGGCTTTGTTTACAAAGAAACTAACTACACTAACTTCAAATTGAGAAATTGATGACGATGGCACAGGGCGCTGTCTGGTCTAAAATTAATTTAATTTATGAGTAGTATGTTGTAATAGTTAGCGTGGTCAGCGGTTGAAATTTTAATATTTCTGATAAATATGTCCTAAAATCACAATGCTCATCGTCTATCGCGGATGAGGAAGGGCGCACCTTCCTTCTCAACCCCGTTTAGGTTTTGTTGTTTAGGATAAAAGGGTTATATGTTCTTGCCTTCATATACGATATGTTCCTGAGCGGCTTAACCTCGTACCACGATCGATTTAATTTGTCTTCTGCTTAATTGTCGGAACTTTCAACTCTACTGTAAATTTGCCTATAACGGGTGCTTTTTATCCGTTGATCTAAGAATTACGAATCGTTTGGGCTACCCACAATAACTGGTAACAAATAAGAAGGTATAAATTACAGTAAGGTTTACTTGAGAAAGATTGGAGAACCATTTAGGACAAACCATCTCATTACGTCCATCAGGGTTTCAAACTTTGACTTTACCATAATCGGAAAACCATACTAGGTTAGACAGGCGCATTTGTTCAGACGTTCACTTGTGTGTGTATAACTAGTGATAATCTGTCTCTTTGCATTGTAAATATATAAAAAAACATTATTATAAAATTATGTATTTATCTACGAGCGTTTATTCTGGGTAGTCGGTAAAATATTTGGACGCACTTTAACGGCATCGAGTTCATGTGGGCAAACACTTCGTTTCAGAAGCTCCAAGAACGATTTAATTAAGTAATTAATAACGCGGGGTCTACCGTGCGAACATTACGATCCCCAAATGTGGTGTTCCACAAGGATTATAATACGTTTGGATTATGATTTTAATGGATTTTGTTTGGGGGTGTATGGAAGGGGGTTGGTCGACTTTAGGGAGAGGGAATAGGTATGGGAAATGCCACCAGAATATTAAGTAAGGTAGAAACGTTATAAACCTTGTGTAAGTTTCCATGAAATTACAGTGGCAGAAGGAGTCTTTGGCTCGGGAAGGAAGGAAACAAAACTATTTGAAGCTAAAATAGGAACGTGGTTGCCAGAAATTTACATTTTGATGGTGGGGAATAGGCGAGAAGGGAACAGGGTTTTAATTAAAAGGCGTGACTGAAAGCGGTGACGTTAGAAAGATCTCCATCGTCAGTGCTAAGTGGGCATTTACGTTTATTAATCGTATCTGTCTTAGTGCCTATTAGTTTCGTTCACTCGTTGTATGATTAAGAGGGATTGCAGTTAAAATTTTAGTTTGAAAGGCACTGAATGGGGGACATTTTGTTAATCTCCTATGTCTTATAGAGAAATCGTCAGTTTAATAATGTGTTTAATTTTCTACATACGAATGCAATAGTAAATATATATATTGATTAAAATACAGATAGGATTGTTTTTGATTTTGATTTGTTATATAGACGCACATATTGTTATATTAACTGGTTTCTTAGAATAATTTGTGCCCATATTAATAGCGAATGTTTATTGGAGACAGGGGAGGGTTTTTATGGCCAACGTCGGAGTCAAGAAGATTTTTTATTTTAAGATTTCAGAAAATAATATAGTCGTATAGATCTCACTCTGAGAAAAGTTAGGGTGATCGTAATTAATATAAATATGTTCTTAACATTAAATAATACAGCACAATCTAAATATAATTTATTTAATTGAACAAATTTGAATCTCAAAAATGTCTCCAGTGGTGGCAGGTATTATAAAATAGCTCCCTAGCACCTCTATGCCCTTAACACACCAATGGTATACCCTATACTTAAATAATACATTGAGAATTTCTAAACTATTGATCCTTTATGTGCTCTTGGTGTGATTTAGAGTGAATTTGCTGGTATCATACCGTTGGCATATTAAGCCGTAATTGGAGTATATCCCTAATAATACAATGAACTAATTCCTAGGCAGTCACAAAATAAATCTTTGTGACTTCACAATAAAAACTCTTGTCAGTCCATCATTAGTTTCTGTATTAAGTTTAATATGGGAAAAATCTTCTTGATTACACCAACAAATAATTTCTATTTCCATTATAATCATACCATAGTTGCAAGCATGCTTGACTCAGACCCAGAGAGTCGGGGTTCAATTGTTTGGATTATTTGTGGAGACCTAGGCGGTTTTCAAACCTTCCGTCAGTTAAATTCCGCCACGTTTACAAATGACCACCCTCCTGATTCCTACTGCATTGCACAAGTCGACAAAATAATGTGAATATGAAATCGAACCAAGCATATAAAGACTGAATTTACTTCTTAAAGACATAATTTATATAATACATCAACGTGCACTTTCTAAAGAAAGAGATTTACCGGCACATGACTTAAAAACCTAAAACATACTGCTTAGCACTTAACACACAACCCTAAAACCGTAAATTTGATTATAATCACAGCTAAAAATTTCCTATTAGCACTTTTTTTTAGGACCATGTAGGTTTAAATCCTTAAGGTAGGAGTGTAGCGGAAGAGAGTTTATGAAGTTTGTATAACAAATATTTTTTTGTTCAAAGTAAATAGAATATTGTTCAAATAAAAATAACAGTTTAATTTTCTTCGCATGTTGATGTCAACAGTAGCTATAAAATTTATGTCATGACTTATGAGTAGATTATAATTTTACAAGAAACTTTTTTAAATAAAAATAAAAAGTTGTAATTAAATTTTATGACACGTTTGACAGATATCCAAGAACTGTTGATATCACTAAGTTAGAAAAATTAAAATATTTGTTTTATATTTGAGATCTATATTTTGAAAAACATTTTTTTATAAAAACTACAGAAACACTGGCGTTTTCTCGCATTCCCTGCACTCCCAATTTAATCCCCCAGCTAGAATGAAGAATTTTTTTTAATGGTGTTCAGGCTAACCTTTACACTCTGTTTACTTTACAAGGTTTCTTTTCTCTGCTCTATCCTATAAGCTAAGCGCTAGTGGAACCACGTGATGTAAGCTGGCTACATTTCAGGGAAGCGAGTGATGCACACAAACTAACGTCACACTTTTGTCTCTAGACAAGCCGTTAATCTACATCTGCGTGTACTTGAAAATATTTTCAGAACCGCACAACGGTTGGTAAAGATGTAGGTGAGGTGATATACGATGTCCCACTGCTCACAATGGGTCTCATTCCACCTTCTTTTGTTGTGAGAAGGGTATCACCTATGAAATATGAACTCGCCCTGCGGAATCTTCTTTTTCTCTTCTCCGCGCTGCACAGCATGGATGTCGGAAATGATGTCATCAAACATTTACAAGCCGTGTTAACGGTAAGCGGCGCTCTCGCTATTTGTTGTAAGGGAAGAGCTTCGTGGGGGGGGTTAGGGAAGGGGTAACCACACTTTAGTACGCTAAACCAGCCCCCACTTCCCTATCCTTAGTCGCTGCTTTGCAAACATTGGGAGACTGAGTGTGTGTGTGTGTGTGTGTGTGTGTGTGTGTAGGGGGTGGGGGAAGAGGTAAGTATCACATGGGTGAGTTATATGTAAACAGTGCACCTAAGGGAACAATACCAGTAGCAATGCATTAGTGAACGAACTAGTTAATATACATTGAGAGGTAGTTTTTAAGTGCAAGCTTCATTCACCATCTTCATTTGGAATTCAGTAATACATATTTATAAGAGAAATGTATCTCTTTGTCTTGGTATCGTGTTCCATGAAGGTTTATTTTAATCTTGCAAATGTTTCTTGCATAATACAACTGGTCTGGAATAATTAAGGTAAGAATTAGTGGTACTATCATATGCATAAGCTATACTTTCCTCAAATGACATAATTATTAAAGCTTAATATGATTTTAGAAACAAATCTAAAATCCTAAAATGAATATTGCTTCAAGCTATATTAAATATCTCTCTTTGATACTGTGATATCGTCTGTGATATTTATATTTCATTGTATAGTATTAAACAAAGCAGTCATTAAAATGTTTTATCTCTAACCTGATCAATACTGAAGCCTATTTTAGTGTAAGTTTACAATATATACTTAATGAATAACGAAACATTTGCTATTGAGTACAAAGCTAATTATTATTAAACACTCCAACTAGCCCAAATATGCAGTCTCGTAACCAGAAATTAATTATTATAACTATTATTATTTTTGTGAGGGGGAAAATAGGGAGGGATGGTAGCTTGTGATGAAGTCTCTCTACAAGCGTTGCAAGAATTAATTTTAAATTTAATCTCGCTTGAAACAATTATAAGATTTTTAAAAACAAAATTATTGGTATTGATGAAATGTATTATTAAGACTCCAGTTAGCTATTAAAGCAGGTATTGCTAAAAAGTATAAAAATACATTACTATATATACGTTAGTGATGGAATTAAACAAAAAACTCCACAACAAAGTACCTACTCATATTTCTCTGGAAGTGCTTCATCATAATAACAACAAAATTATGTCTTTGATTGATAATATTTGTTGAACTAAAAACATTTTTTATGTGTGAGAAAATAATATAATTTACTTATTCCTTGTAAAAACATCCCATTTATGATCATTGTAATTTAAAATATATTTGAGCAGCTTTGATTGATTAACTACTGTATTTAATCATTCATTTTCTAAGAACCGAACACTATTTAATTTATTACTACCTCATGAACCATCAGGACTCTTGATGGGTAATTAAAACATAAATGTGTTAAAAGCATTGGTAGCTCCTTTAAATCCTCAGTTCTGGGTCTTTCCAGACATAGCAGTACGAAGGGTTGCCTTGATTCACGGCGACTCCGTTAACTAATAGTAGCTTTCAAATTTGTTTTGGGACTGTTTAAACTATAAATATTAAATAATTTTTAATAATATATATATTTTTTGTTTCAGTTTTATATATTGATTTATGATTATATTTTAATTTTAGCTGTACCAACGAGTGGAGATTAAAGAAAACTGTGTGGACCTACTTCAAGAAAGAATGGCATATTCACTTTTAAAATATATCTTATTGCATACGAAATTTATTTAATTCATGTTCAAGCTCATAATATATTCACCTAAGCTAATAATATAGGAGAAGTATCTAATTTTTAATATTTTTTACACCACCCACAGTGGAATGCTTATATTTCTTGCACTCCTTAAGATGTTATTACTACACAAAGTTCTTTTTGCTTTCTCACTAACTTACAGGTAGGGAAAGTAATGTGATCGTCAAAAAAATAGAACTTGATATGTTGATGAATGTCGACATTTTTGACCCTCCAAATATGAAAAAGTTGTTTTTGGAATGCCGTTTGTTTTTATCTTGGAGTAAATCCTAAACTATTTCACTTGGTATCTAGGTCTTGCGTAGGTTTTCCCCAAGGGGTTTTTGGAATTTTTATCTAACACTAAAATTAAGGGTAATTTCCTTAAGAGCTAAATGAGTAAAAGTTGATTTAATCAAAATCCACTAAAACAATTTTTTATAAATTTAATTTATAAGCATTGATCAATATTACAAACAAAACGGCTACTCTCAATTTTTCGCCAAAATGACTTTAAGGGTTTCAGTCTGATGCGTAGATTCTAATTTTGTATCATATCTCTTTAACTCATGTGATATGAAATTACTTATCATTGCAAAGATGTAAGTATATTTATAGTTTAAAAAAATTTAACATATTTTTATAAAACCAATACTTTCAAGATATACGCAAATATATATTAGTTTTTCGAAAACTAGAAGTAAAGTATTGCGACCGTAAAAAGAATAAATAACGTGAGATGTTGATGGATATCGACGTTTCATGACCCTCAGAAACCTAAAAAAATATTTTTTGCAATGCCGTTTGTCTATGTGTCTGTTTAACCCTAAAATTAAGAGTAATTTAATAAAGTGTGAGAAGTAAAAGTATTGATTTTTTCAAAATCGGCTATAATGCTTTTGATTTAAATTCGTATATATGCGTTGATTAAGATTAGAAATGAATTTGCTATTAACATTTTTTCATTAAAATTACTTTTAGGATACTTTACAGAATTGGACATGTCAATATCTCCGCAACTATTTGAAATACTAAATAACTTATCATTACAAAATTAGAGTACTATTAAAAATAAAAAACTTTTACATGAAACCAATAGTTTCTGAGATATTTGAGATATTAGCAAATATATCAATACAATTTTGTGAGCTTTAGTTGCACGAAGATACTACTAGGGCTTTAGCGTAATAATTATCTGATGCCATAGAGTAAATAATTACAGTAAGTAAGTCTCTCGAAAAGTTTGTTCTTTTTCCATTAACCTCTTTGTGGAAATGTTTGTACAGCCATGATTTATCTTTATAATTTTAGACTTAATAGTAAATATTTACCTTATTTATTGGTCTAAATTTATAAATGAGGAATTTAATAGAAATGCGATAACCGTAATATGTGGTATCTCTAGTAAAATATTGTAAATTTTAATTATAATTCAAAATTTTTATACGAAGTGTAGACCCTTGTGGACCCAGTATCGATCTCTTTATTTGTTCAAATATTCAAATGAGGTATTTAATTCCTTAAAAATAAAATTTAAAACCGGGAGTCAAGAAAGTTTTACGTAAGTATAATGCAATTTTTGCTCGGGTTTACTAGTGTATATTATTTCGTTTCCCATATATTACGAGTTTTGAGTAAACATCTCCAATTTTAAACAATGTAGTGAGAAAGTCCGTACAGAGTCCCGTACTATTTATTTTATTAAAATGCTTTTTATTTGAGGTATTTCTGGACTTACTGATTATATCAACACACTAGAATGTCTATTAACGAGAGCTAAAGGGCCTACCAATTTTTCCGGGAAGGGTTTTTTCGCTTACCTTTCAGGGTTATTTTACATATGGGACCGACGTCTATACTTCCCATTGAAATTTGTAAAAATTGTTATCGTTTAAGAAAAGTCAATTGACCCTGGTTAGGTTTGAGCCCACGAATATTGGGTCCTGACAACCACGCTACCCTAAGCCCACCAAGATTGAATTTCACCCAGTTAAGTTAGAATATGTAAATAAAAATGATGGTGCCAATTATAAAAAAAATATTACATAATACAGGCAACTGTGTCTTTTACATCAATAATCAATAGTAAAAATCTAGACGACCAATATTTTGAAAAATTAATAATAATTAATTTTCACCATTCTAAAAATACAAGTCAAAAATTTATCTTAATATGCCTAGTAAGTTTATAACCTGAACGCTTAGAAATCTGCAGTGCTTAGAAAAATGTATACTTAGTAAACGCTGGCAACGCTAAACCAATAATCTATGTTCTAATATTGTCATAGGTACAGAGATATTTAACCAGATTTTTTTTTTACTGTTCATTTAATCTTACGATAATTATTTATTAAATAATAACTTTTCTTCCGCCCAACATATTCGACCTTATAATCTTTAAGAAAGCTAGCTGTAAAATAGAAAGTAGGGGGAAAATAACACAAAATGGTTTAAACCTTTTTATAATAATATATTTTCTTTCAAAGCCAAAATATTGGTATTAAGGAATTATTGATAAATATTACTATAGCTAGATATAACTATGTGTTATATCTAACATATATCTGTTGACGACTGATATAAAAATGTTCAAACGTACTTAACTCTAGCTCAGGATATTAAGAGTTCGAATTAACACTTGGAATATAAGAACGTAGAAATTCTATTTTATTGTTTTATGCGCACTATAAGTGCTTTATTATGTATCTCCTTAAATAATTGAGCCTTATCATGATCTTAATTTATGTAATATAAGCCGAGTTGAGTCTTAATGAATTGTATAATGTCAAATGTATTGTATAATTTCTTTTAATATGATTTAATAACAATTTTTTCGAATAAATTTATATTTAAATTACAGTTTTGTTGTAAAATATGGCTACCATGATTATTGTACAGTTAATTATAAATGTATAATAAATTTCTCTTTTAATTAAAAATTAATTAGTACTAATACATATTTAATAATAATTGGGCATAAGTACTCATTTAAATAAAGGCTCTATATCCTAAACAGAAGCAAAATCTAAACATTGTTTTGGAGTAATAATTTAATTTAACAGCAAATTGATTGCATAATGTATTCATAGAAAACAAACCATTATTTACAATTCCAATAGTATTTATTTTATTAAATTCTCTCTCATCTAAATAATTTCATGAATTAATGTCGCTTGGACTGTGTTAATCACTCTGTTACTCTTCATAAACATTCAGATTTTACCACAATTGAATGGCTTTGTTTGTTTATAATATATTAATGGTATTAATAGTATTATCGTAGACTTAGCCCCTCTGGTGGCACAGAACGTTGTCCAGGGTACACAAACCCTGGTGAATGATGGGGAAAACTCCCTTTTTGTGAAAATCACCCATGCTTCCAGCTGTAATTTGAACCTGAGATTTCCAGGTTCGTAGCCAGGAGCACTGAACACTATACCATGGGGCCGGTTAATGGACATTTATGTTACGTATAAAGTATTAATTTTACCCACATTGGTGGGTACGCGTGTTATATGTCGGTCTAGTCTTTCACGGTTTACCAAAAATGGGGAAATTAAGATTCAAAAACTGGATGTGTGTATTGAGTTGTTTTTTTCCTAATTGAAAATTCATTTGCATAAACTCTAAGTTATATTCTGAGGGTCATAATTAACGGCCCTACAACACGGAAATTGTTTGCCATTATTACATGTGCAGTGACACTCGGCTAAATCCTATGCAATCTGTTGTACACACATGCTTGACAGCTTTGCTCTCCCGGTGCTGTTTGCCGAAACTTTTAACACAATTTAATGGTATTAACATAGTTTTCCTGATGTAAGTGTATATGGATTTTGTACTACTTTTGGTTCAAAATAGCTATATGTGCAGTTTGGGCTATGAATTTACGAGCACCCTGTATATTCGTTAAATCTGAACAGGAAGTAAAACACGTTCTTAAAATAAAATTTGTTAAAATTATAAATTGGTTTTCAATATAAAATTAATAATTTCTTAGAAACCTAAACATTCTTTTAATTTTAAGACGAAATACCCTTATGATATAATTGTCACTCTCCCGCTAATTGGATGCCATATATAAAGCTAAATTTCTCTTCCACCAGACCTCGTTAAAGTTGACGTCGTGTAGGG
>CABFVX010004410.1:0-25842 GCA_902151425.1 Timema shepardi | reverse complement strand
CGTGTAGGGAGAGAAAAGGTTCATTCCAGTTCATCGTAGTTATACATTCACTGACTGGTAGGGCTTAAATGAAACACCGTCTCTATTAATTATCTTCCATAAACAGACGTCTGAAAGAAAATGCTGCAATCAGATGAAGAATTCGCTTTCAAATAAAATAGTAAGAATAAAAAGAACTAAAATAGTTCTTTACTTTAAATGGAGTTTTTTGAAAGTAGTAGCTCCACACTATTTTAAACAAAAGTGATTTTATTAAAACTGTTTTGAAGTTCTCATTTTGTATCAATTATTATCTTAACTTTTTAAAGGATGATTGATACTGTGTATTATATGTATTATTATTTAGTACCGCATATTACTACCCATTCGGGTTATACGCTTTAAGTACTAATTACGCTAATGGATTAGGATAAATTAAAGGAAGTAAACCCGCATTTTCGTGGAAGGGGAGTGGAAAACCATTTACGAAAAACCACCCCCCAGTTCACCCGACCGAGATTCCAACCTTGATCTGCCCGTCCTCAGTGGTTGAGATCAACACGACTAGCGCGTTAGCCAACTACGCCACTGAGGCGGGTTGTATTATATGAATTGTCTACTTAATGTAAGGCTTAGTTTCAAAATATCTAATGTTAAACTTTAAATTTGTGAGGTATAGGTCTAAGGCATCAACCTCCTCTTTCGTCTGAAATGGTTTGCCAGATGAAGATGCTGGGATTAGAATCTTGTCTGTGACTTATTGAGTGGTTTTCCATAAAAAGTTTTCCACTTTCTATAATACACTCCTTTTACACTGAAAGGTAGCAATACTACCATTATGGACTTCACCTGAAAAGTTTATCTTTATTTAATTAAATTTTTACAGCTAACATTAAACATATTTAAGTTGAGCTTACACAGTTTTAAATACACGTACAAATTTCGACCTGAGCTATTGACCTAACCCAACCTAACCTAACCTAACCTAACCTAACACACGTTTACATTTTTGCCAAAACCATTGAACGACCAACTGCGGAAGTTTGTATGTAACTAACTGCAGGGTGACAAATGACATAACCTTTTTGAATAAAACTAATGTTTCTGTGTTTATGTGGTGTTGGTGATAACGTTAGAACTCTAAGAGTTAACAGGACTTAGCATTTTTTTTAAGCATGACATTTTACTAATTTTTTTGCTTTACATCTGTTAAGTAATTTAGGCTAATGTGCTAGGGATGAGAATGATTTGATTTTAGACGGAGTGTATCTACATTTTTATGAAGGGAGAGTGGAAAACAACCCTAGCGTGATACAACCCCAATATCACAGCATTGCGATTATATGGCCACTGAAGCAGGTTATTTCAAATTTATATATATATATATATATATATATAATATTAGTTATACATAATCACCTAATTTTATAGTCTATTTGGTTGGTTTGCATACACATTAGGTGGTAGAAAGTGTTTTATGGAAAACGTTTGACTAAAAGTAATTATCATAAATTGTTATTTTTAAAATGTTTGTTATTATAAATATAACTTAGTAGATGTTTTGTAAGAATTCGGGCCACAACTCACTACATTTATAAATAGGCTTAGCCCCACATAAATTCCGAAATTTTCTAGCACAGCTATCTTGTGTTCACGCAATGATGAAGTTGATAAAATAAGTGAGGAAGTATTGAGTATTTTAGAAGACGAGACCCATTGTTACATCAGTGTCAACTCAGTTGACTACGAAAATAAGTGGGAAAAAGAGTTTTTAAATAGTTTGACACCCTCAGGAATGCCACCGCACAAATTAAACTTGGAAATGGGAGCTATAGTAAAGCTCCTCTGGAACTTAAATACTAAACAGGACCTATGCAATTGAACCCACCATTCCTAACCGGATAGAATTGAATTCAAATTTAATCCACGCAACAATTGTAATGAGCTCGTATCAAGAGAATGCAAGCTTCATACCAATAGTCGATTTTGTCCCTGTAGACCCTTATATCCATTTTAATTTTAGATGGAGACAGTTCCCAACTAAACAACCTTTCTCAAAGACTATTAATAAGTCACAAGTTCAAACCTTGTGTAAGGTTGGTATTTTCTACCCAATACAGTATTAAACATCAAATCAGGGGACACTGATATTAAAAAATCCTACAGTATTGACAAAAATTATAGTATGTCTATACAAAGAAATTCTGTTAATAATTTACTAAAAATAAAACTAGTTTATTTAATTCTCACCTTAGCCACTCTCACTTAAATATATAATTTCATGACAGATTATTATTATTATTATTAGCACCGCGTCTTACTACCCGTTCGGGTTATACGCACTTACGCTATGTGTAATGGTAGGGTGATTATGAGATGAAATGAAGGACCTACAGTTTTAACGTGGAATCCGAACCACGGTGGAGGCCTGGCATTCCTCACATTCACAAGATGTCTTGTCAGAGGTGAAGGAAGGGTTTGTAATCTAATAAATCTTTGCCGTCACCTTCATGACAGAAATATAATTCTATAACAAGATAGTCCAACCTAACAAAACCTATCCTTTCATGTATCTAAAAATTGAGGGTTTAGTTATGTTAGTTTAGGTATTATTAATTTCATCCTGTCACATACAGGCTTTAAAACTAGTATAGTTGAAAAAAGCTATAATATCACTTAGCTTGATAAGACAAGGAAAAATTAACTATTATGGATATAGCTTGGACATAAACTCAAAAGTTTCTCATCAACGGGCACCATATAAACTCTTTGGACCACTTGGCCATTGATAAGAATAAATCCTAAAGACTGAATAATTTAATCCAAAGTTTATATCATTTATAACATAAATATTTGTACGATGTGTATATTCGATTTGATCAAAAATGCTGTTTCAAAAACTAACAATACAGTAACTGTATTCCATTAGAGTTATTAATTATGTTAAGAAAAATTTAATGTTAAATTTAAAGATTCCAATTGATTATATGAACAAAGTGACTGGAGAAAAATAATTCAACATTTCTTGTAGCTAATAATTAATTAATAATAAATCTTTTTAGATGTTAGATATACTGTAGATTTATTTTAATTATAGATTTTAGATTGTTTTAGTGACCTCAATCATATGAAATCTTATTTTAAATAAAAATAATAAATTACAATTTGGACCAGATTGGCTCAACCTGATCTCTCAATTTCAATCTCTCTTTGTCAATTACTGTGCTTTTTGTATTTTTCCATACGAGCTTTTGTTTCATTAGTAGGGTGTTTAGATTAAAAAATATAAAGGCTATAGCATATTTAGTTACATATATATATTATATAATTCATTTTATATATTTTAATATATATATATATATATATGATATTTATGTTATACATTTATTATATCTATAATGTGTAGTACATATTATGTATATATGTAATTTATATAATCTATTTAGAAAATCTCTCTTATTTTTATATGTATAAATGTATATTTTATATTATGTATTATACATTGCATAATATATATAATAAATAATATTCTCTCACATTGAAACGGGCACACACTAAATGAGTGTGACAAAGATAACCAGAAATGTGTGTATGTAAGATACAGAGGGACATGAAAAAAATCATTACTCGGCCACATCTCTTGTTATGGATCACATTCTCCAAGATAAAAATTGCCCCCACCTAAAGTTGACGCGTTATTTTTCTTTCTTTCCGTGAGAATGTCTTATGTGGAAGGAACGGCCCGGTCCGGTGTCATGATTTGTTGATGTATGGGTAGGTATTGTAAGGGGAAGGGAGGGTGTCATTGCGTGGAGATTCCTTTGCCACTGTTGGTTGTTGATGGAGACGAATGGGATGGGTGGTTAGTTTTTTCTTTGTAGGCGAGGATGGATGAGCTATGAGGGAATAAAGTGGCTATCTCATTGTCCCTTACATTTTCCCCTTCGAAGTATACTCGTTGATATGTTATTAGATAAGGAGGTAAAAGGATGAACCTTGATACCTTATGAAGGCAATTTACTTAAGATGGTTCATTTTTTATTTATTTTTTCTTCAAGGAGTCAGAATTACACTTTTTTAAATATTTTATAGTGGCTTCTTAAATTAACGTTTCCTACTATGCATGACTGTGCCAAATAACAATTATCATTGGCCCTACATCCTAAATATTATTTATGTTGTCAACATAACTTTTTCTCAACTAATACAAAGCCTGCAGCGATGAATAAGGTATCGGTGGTTGTAATTTTTAACAACTTTTGACATAACATACTCAATTTACGTTAGAACACATTCTTTTTAAATTTAAGTTAAAAAAAATTCTAACAATATTTTCGTATCAATTACTGAAAATAAACTCTCTTTGCTGTTTTGTGTATACATTTCGCTGAGTATTTAATTTCAAAAACTCAAACAAAGACTAATACTTTTTAATAGGTGAGGGAGGGAGGTGTAATGTGTGAAAATTTCGCAATGGTTTACTGTTTGGTATATTTTAGGCGTGTTTGAAGTATACTTTTCAATTCTAGGTGAGCCAGAATCTAATATATGAAATCCTTTTGAATCCATATCAAATATTTTTGTTAATTCTGTTATGATTCAAAAAATATTATATGTGACCAGCCACAGGAAAAGGGACATTATCTTAACAGAGCTAAATTTTCAGTTGAGTCAAAAAATCACATTTTAATATTTTCAGTTAAAACCATCCGTGTACTATAAACATCTGAACGTTTGTTTTATTACATATTTAAATTATAAGTAGGAAAAAAGATACACTTGCAGTGATAAAAAAAAGGACCAAGTCTTCATCAATGTAAATCAAAAGCGTGAAGTTAAGTAAGACCTCTTCTAATTTTTGTTTGAAATCGGTCAATTATGCAGTTGTATTTTGGTAGACCTGTTTTTTTCTACTTTTTTAGATATCTATTAGTTGTTGTTTGTTATCAGCTGACAGTTTAGAAGTTTGTAATTGTTTGGAATATAGAGTTTAACCTCATTGGTATGTTTATTGATGAAAATCTAGCATAATTTCCTATAATGGAGGAAAAACTAAAACTTTGTATAAGAAAAATTTAATTAGCCTTATTATCTTGTTTTCTCAACAATGACATTCTTATAGACAATGTTGTATGATAAACACAAATCTAATAGTTATGATCTGGAGAAGTTTTATCTTAACATTATTTTAGCTATTCCTTTTCAGCAAAATTTGATGAGTCAGAAAAATAATCTAAAGAAAGATTTAAACTCACAACAATGTTTCCATTTGGATGGACCAAAATACACCTACCTCTTCGCAAGTATAGTTTTGATGCTTGCTTTTGTATAATGTAAAACTTTAACTCTTATTTTCTCCAAACAGACTGTTTTTTAAACCTTTCTTTGTCAAATTACAATAACGTTTACAATATTTGGTGTATTCTAATATTTTTTGTAATAGTTGATTCACAAATTTTTATGGTTTCCAGGGATATCAATAACTCAATATTGACGTATGTGAAGATAAGGTCTCGCTTCACGTGACCAGTCACATATTTTGATTAATTATATAATTTTCTGAACACAAACGACTAAGAAAATATTGTATTTTAAAAACCTAGTGTAATATTTTATCATAATATAATATCATCATAACATACATTTAAATTAATTTAGTTTTTTACTTATTAATATTAATTTATAATGAGCATAAAATATCATAATGACAGTAAATCAACGTAAATTGAATATAATATCCGTCAATCCTTTATTGTTGGAGCCTTGTAATAGATTAAGCCAGATATTTTTTTTTTTTTCAAATTAAAGTTGAAACTAATGGCTTATTTGAATCTTTTCACANCAAATAAAAGTTGAAACTAATGGCTTATTTGAATCTTTTCACAACCTTAATATATATATATATATATATGTGTGTAATAAATAACTATTAAACACAGGAAATATGTTTTATATGATTACCATAACAATATATGTTATTTATTATTAATCGTATTTAAAGACAAATTACTAATAACATATTTTCTTTAAACTCCTAAAAATAAAATACTATTATCAGAAAATTGATTTTTAATATCTACATTTAACACCGTTGTTAGCATATTTAAGAAGTAGGAATATATAAAATGGTCTAGAAGAAGTGCACGCACTAACATGAAAATTAAATAACTAAAACAAATTAATAAATCATTTGTGTAATATCTGCTCCCCAGTATATCAAACATATATTAAAATGTTGGCTTTCCCAAAACCCATTAGTGATTAATAAATTATATTACTATTATTATAAAACATAATTACATTGATTTGATTTGATTGGAAAAAATATTTGAGGTAAACATTTCAAATAATTGGGTAAATACGCCTTCCCTAAATGGTAGGAATTTTGTTTGACCCCATGTGATGTACAAAATAATTGATAATTTTTGAATGTGTTTACATTAACACAAAGTTACACTTTGCACTAGAGTTGGATGTGTAGTCACTGTATTATTATATAACTGGTCCGCATCCTCTATTTAATTATCCAAAATATAATATTGGGGTTTTATATTTCTAATATGTTTTCATTAATTTTTATCAGGGAATATTTTCAATAAATATAATTTAAACAATGTTAGAGAGAATTTTTTTACCACACAACTCTGAAATTAATAAATTTATTAAGTAATATATTATATTAATTATAATTTGATGATTAATATAGTTTTAAGTAATTACGCAACAAATAAATATTAAAAATCTACTCTATAAAAACAACCACGAAGGATTCAATTGTTTTATTATATTATTAAAAGTTCATTAATTTATTGCAAATATATACATAGATGTTCCATTAATTACATTATAAAATTATATTAAAACACAATTTATTAAAAACAAACACGCCTTTCTATTGTATAAAAACATATTTAAAACCAATTAAACTGTTTTGGCCGGTTTTTTTTATGTGTAAAAGAAAGGACAAGCTGTCTTAAACCCTAAGCTTTGTTAGGTAATATATCTTGAACAAGATGCCACATCTTAATTTCTGTATGTATTTTATTTTAGAAAAAAATCAAATAAAGACGGCTGCATAATAGAGCACTTTGACGCGTTGCCGACGTTTATAAATCTTGCAATATTTAAGAAGTGGTTGGAAATGTTTATATTGTTTCTTACAAAATTTAGGTGAAAATTATCAAGCACGTTTATAACTAAATAAAAAGTATAAATTTTGGGTTTAAAGTTTAAAAGAAAATTCAACTTTTATTTACGTAAAAATTTGTACTTATGATATTTGATTAAAAGGTTAGAACCCTAAATCTAGCCTTCCTCTGCAAAATAAAATATTTTTTTATAAGGCATTAACAGAAGACTTTAAACTGATGTGGGATTTATTTTTAGGGCCCTACCCTATGTAGCTTATACCACATTAAAAACAACTTTAAACTCAAAATCTAAATTTTTTATCTGGTCAGAATTTTTTTCTACATTTTGTTGAAAACAATATTCCAAAATATCAAACAACTTCATTAATATTCCGGGATGTCCAAAGGTCTGTATCGCTTCACAGTGCTCTACCATGTAGTCCTCTTTAGTTCAGTGCAACCAATTTACTAAATTAAAACACACAATAAAATTGAACCATAACAATTTATAATTAAATGCCTACTAAACATATTACAATAACGGTGAAGAATACAGAATACAGAACTTTTATACGTGTTCTGGTTTGAGCGTAATCGTGTGTCCAATTCGCAGGTTAATCGGACGTGAAATGGACTCTTGCTGTGTTAAATAAAGTTAGTGTGTTTGCTATTCGTTTAAAAAAACCTTTTGTCTAAATAAATCCTTCACCATTGGTCACGCAAGCTAATCTGTCAATCACGTATTTACTTTTTTGTCTGTAACAGTAAGTAGATAAATGATTTCCTGAATAGGTGAATACAGTTTTTTTAATAACCTCTTCTATCCATAAAATGTGTAAACATTTTCTCAACACATTTTTTTAATCGTTATCTCATTTGTGTAAATATGTTAATAGCTCACACGAGATTTGAGATGCGTACCAGCAACAAACAAGAATCTAAATGTTAAAAAAATAAGAAAAAGAATAACCCTGTAGCCATTCCCAAGGGTGCAATCTCCTTAGTCTCCTACCCCGATGTTCTCTTCTTATCAAGGAGGGGTGACGTGTTAAGCCACCCCTGAAACCACTCAGTGCGTGTGAATGTGACAATAAGGCGTGTGAGAGGGCCAGCAGGTGCCGCAAGACGGTTCAACGTGCGTTAGTAAGAGAAGGGGTAGAGAGCGGTGTAGGAGCTCTTGAGCGGCTCAGCGTTGAGATCAAAGATGGTATTAAGGTTTTTCAATAAAATACCTTTCTTGGCGGCCCATGCCATACCACACCACATTTTTACTCCAACAAATTTTAATTTATTCTTATTTTAGTGACCTATACCCTAGTTGAAATATTTTTTCCTGCGATGTCCTGTACAATTAATTATGATTAATTATATAATTTTAAGGCCCAAAATGACGAGTGTGGATCTTACTAAATTCTATCATTTTTGTGTCTTGGTAATAGACCGGTATAGGACAGACTTTGAAGGAAATTATCCAATCTCAAAGGTTGAAGCCTGCAGCCTTATCGAGAAGTCGTGGTCGCATCATGGTACGGTTTTCTGTTTTATATTTAAATAACATGGGATTGAGACTAGTGACAGGATAATAAAAATAAATGGAACGGTGCATCTCACAGATTTTCTCATTGGTCTTAGAATAGAAACATTTTACAAAAACTCGTAGAATTTATTAAACGAAATAACATACACTGTTGCAGAAACACTCTACCAGCTGGCATTAATTTAATAATATACACTGCTATAGTTACATTATCATCTCTGTCCACCGACGAGCATAATAATTAAATATTTCTAAGTACTCAATTTAAAAAAATATATGTTTTATTATATCTCTGAAACTATTGGACTTATAAAAATATATTTGGGATTAAAATATCTTTAATTTTAACAGTATTACAACTTTACAGTAATAAGTTAATTCGTATCTCAAACAGTTGCGCAAACTTATGCGTATGTAAAGTGCCCTTGAATTTATGTTAATGGGAAAACGATAGTTGCCATTTTGTTTGTAATGTTAAACAATGCCTGAATACGAAATTTAATAAAAATCATTGGAGTGGATTTTAAGAAAAAATATTTTTTCACAATTAACAACCTTAATTTAAAGCTTGGATGTATAATTTCAAAAACCCTTCAGGGGTACCTAATGGAAACCGAAGATCAGGCTCTATCCCTAGGTACAGACAGATGGCATCGCAAAAACGACTTTTTCAGTTTCAGGGGGTCATGAAACGTCGATATTTATCAAAATGTCAAGTTCAATTTTATTTTACGATCACAATGCTTCTCTTTCCGATGGGTAGAGACAAAGTAAATATAATTAAACTGAAAATGTATGTTTTACAAAGTAAAAGCTAATAAAGTGATCTTATGTTCGATGTTAACCTAATATCTCATATTGTGTCATACAGTTTAAATAAAGCGTCCGTTTCTTAATAAACTAGACTGTCGATGATATTGAAATGTCCATTATCGAATGTCACCCGGGTGCTTTGAATGGTGGTTTTCTGATGGGAATTTCTCCATCCCCTTTTCTGCTAATTCAAATGCATTTCTTAGGTACAATGTTTAATTTATTTTGCTAATAGTAGAGCATCTTAATTATAAGGTCTCATTAATGCATGGCTGTATAGAATACAAATGAAGGGTACAAGAGATCAAATCCCTTAGAAGTCCCACACGATACTTTTTTAATAATATTTAAATAGGTCAGACACCACTTTTATCCATATTATAAAGTTCATTAGAAAGGTCACATGATTGTCTCTAACCTATGGCAACACTAACTCAATTTAAATTAAAATTGAACTTTTCACTTTCTACTTTCTACACTTCAATTGTAAGGATAACACATCTAACATATGACCACGAAAAAGATAATGCTTAAAAATAGATAGGCTATCAATTTTCAAAGTATTTGGGGCTTTATTATGTTGTTTTTGGTCAAACAAGATGAAACCTTTGCTTCCTACTATTTATATTACTCTTATAGCTCACTTGCACACTAGTAACAAGAATAAAACTCATAGTCTTTTGTTTTCTTCACCGCCAACTTGGATAATGTAGAGAAGGGTGCCTTCGGTGGCCTCACGAGGATTAGCTTTCCGGTTCACTGGAACTTGTCAATTTTCTCCTTCGAGGCTTGCTGATGTCTTCAGCTCTTAACCCCTCTTCCAATTTTCTCAGCCACAATCCTCTTGTTACCTCCTCTTAAGCAAGTTTTCTTCTCTCTTCTTGTTACACTACCTCCTTACCTTTGATCATATCCTAGTCTCTATTGTTCCTCCACCATACAATCGCTCGCTTGTATTACTTTAAAATTCAACCCAAGTGGAGTCGAATTCATGAATGTCTTCCTCCTTATCTTCAAGTTGCGGGACCCCCTTTCTCTTCACTTTAGTTTGTTTGCCCTTGCCATTTCCTGAGACACTACCCCTCTTCTGATGATCTGGCTTCTACTTACATGTATTGCTCTCTCTATCTTTCTTTCTCCCTCTAGCATTTCTGCTGCTCTCCTCTGCTTAAGACTCACATACGCACACATGTTGTCAAGTATCTTCTCTTTACAAGAACTTCAAAGTAGCTCTCTGATGAATATCTGGCTTTTGATTGTTTTGAGATGGAATATATGATTAAGAATCTTTCTTGTAAACATATTCTTGAATGTTGATATATATTTTATCTCTACAATATTTTGCTCAAAGTGCTAATAAATATCATAATAGTATAGGCTATCTTTTTTGTGTAATGGTGAACAGTTTTTTAATTAGTTTTATCACTTTGGGGTGGAGGGATTGTGTGATTTAAACAAATGTTAAAAGTGACACCGGGACATGTCAATCGAATTTGAATCCGGAACTTTTAGTTTGAAGTGACAATTATATACCACATACATATGCAGGTTCTTTCTGTTACATCAGTGGAGGAATAATAATAGTTTGAGCAACTAAGGAATATTATATGTTACTCAACACCCTCTGCCGCCTCTTCCTTATACCACCCCAAACTCACTCCACAAACATCATCTAGTCGTTTAGTAGAACGGCTTAGTTTTCTCCTTTTGAGAGATGCTGTAAACAGGTGTTTAAATTTCGGGGAGGTTTAAATAAAATTAAATCACTTCATACTCTTATTTTATTGTTTCACTTACATCCTCACACATATCTGTTTCCTAATTTATGTTGAATATCCTTTATTTTATTTATTTTTCATTACTTTTGAAAATATATTGGCACTCCTTGCAATCGGTAGTTTTGGTATCGATTCATCTCTAAACGCAAATAATCATTTTAATCAAACTATTTTAAAAGACGCAAGGTGTTTTTATGTATTTATCATTAAAACATATTTGTTATGCGTTTCTAGTAAAATATTAACAAACAACTTTTAAAATAATAAAACGCGATTAGATTAAATCTAAAATATCCTAATTTTATACAACATTAATAAAATTAGTATTTCACGTATTTCTCAAAATGTACATCTTTCGTCAAATTTGCCATCTTCAGAACAAATCAAAGGGGCATTAAATGTCTGTCCACCAATATATTTAATTATGATGCAAGTATATTATGTTTTTGGTTTGGTTATCGAAATAAATGGAGAAATAGTTAATGTTAATTGATGCGCTTTTTAATACCATATGTATATATATTAACGTAGTTAATATAAGAGTAAAACTTGACTGGGTTATAAAAATGGAACATTGGCCCTAAACTTAGATTAATATAGTTCCATTGCAATTTAATTTACATATGGTTTATATGCATACATTAACTAAGCTAATGGAATAGCTACGAATAAGTTAGAACGTTAGAGTAAATGTACCCACATTATCGTGGAGAGAGCTTTGTGAAACCATTTAGGAAAATAAACCATCATTAAATACAGCCGATCAGTATTCTAACATCGATCTCCCCATTGCTGGTAATCCAGTCTAACATTTGATTGACGTTTTAGACTATGCATCCACCGATGCGGGTAATATCTTATATACCTTATTTGCGGTATCATCGTAGTAGGCGTTTCTCAATAGATTAGATTTATGATAATGCTAAGATTGGTGTTTAAATCCTGGCGTGGTATTTCCTCAATAATCTTCTACTTTACAAAAATTAAGGTACATTTTCTTTATTTTTCTTTATTAAATACATTATTTGAAGGAATGGTCTTCTGCACTACGTCATATAATGCAAGGTTAAGGTAAAGAATAGCCTAGGATGGAGAAGGCTTCAAATAACGAGATATCTTAAGAAAAGAAGACAATTCTAGGAGCTAAAGGAGGAGGCAAATTAAGGGGTGTATTGGCGGTATAATCTCACTGACAAAAGGAATGGACCTGTCATAAGAGAGAACACCTAATAATAATAGTAATAATAATAATACCTTTCTAGTCCTTATACTATGATTGTAAATATTTGGTAAGCCCGGACAGGCAGTAATAAAAGGTGCACTATTTACAGCTTAATTCAAAATCCCGTTACTTTTAATTTAAGAAAACAATAATTTTACTATAATTGAATCCAACCTGATCAATTTAACTATCACAAATGGCAACCCGTTGGGAAATATATCAGCTTTAGTAGTTTTCCACTCTTTAAAGATAGCTCATAGCTCGTGCTCTTGTTGAGTGATACGGTACTTAACTTGAGTGCTACTGGTACGTAACCTAAGTTACTTGGACTTAACAAAGTTCAGTAATGGATTGTGTTGAACTTGAAGCAGTGTCTAGGTGAGTGTGGCTTACCGCACTGGCTGAGGTAAAGGCTGCGTATACCGTGGAAAATTAATGACTAACAAAGTTATATGGTACGTTTGCAGCGTTACATTCAGTTCCGTAAACGGATAGCTAATTGGCAGAATTAAATAGCCAAGCTGTTATATTTGTTATTTAAGGTTATAACCTGGATAGATCAGTGCATCGGTGCACTAAGTCAAAAGCTCTGGGCTCGATTCCACTGTCAAAGTATCATTTTTAAATTTAAAGAATATTATTTAAAAAGTTAAAAAATATAGCATAGGCTTAGCTTTATTCCACCTGAGCTAACGCAAACTAGAAGTATAAATAATCCAAATAATTAATTAATAGAGCCCCGCTTTGATGGTCGAATGTTCATGGCAGAGGTCAGCCAACTTTCTTCCACCCAATCAAATTATAAGCTTATCAAATGTCACATGATCATCCATCGTTTCTCCAAAGTGATTTTTTCTTATATTTATCTATTTTATTTATTAAAATCTACATTCCTAAAATAATTACTCCATATTTCTAAAAAAACTTATCAGAATGTACATATTCATATAGAACTAATCCATTTCATACGACACTGCAATAATTATGACCGATGATTGATCAAGTTTATTTTAATTACAATCAATTATTATTTTAAAGTATTGGTATATTTGAGTGTTAAGAAAACCCAAAGATCGATTTAGTTTGATTTATACCCTCAACCATTCGATTGCAACCGACCAATTTCTGATCCCTTGGTCTCACTCGTCACTCTCATAATAGACTGGATTTCTGACGACGGGGAGAACTGGTTTCTAATCCAAGATTGTTGTACTGAGGGTTGTTTTGTATAAAGGACTTTCTACTATCTATCTAGTCAAATGTTGCTACACTTACTCTAAATTCAACCTTCATAATCCTTAACATACTAGAATAGCTAGTACATTTAGGTAGAACATCATAGGTAGTAAGATGGAGTAGTAAGCAAATAAATATATTTCCTTGAATTTTTATTTTATAAAATTCACATTTTAGTATTAAAATTTTATCGTGATTATATTTATATTGAAAAGTTATTGTGCATATTTTATTCTCTTAAATAAATAATTATTTGTAAAATGTTTTTGAAGAAAGGACTTGTATCTATACTAGTTTAAAAAAGTTTATTTTGACAATTTTATTCTCTTGGATATATAACTTTTTGCGAAAAGTACTCGAATAAAGTATTTGCAGCTTTCCACGCCTAATAATCTTGGGATTCAAACTCCAGTCAAAAATAAATTAGTCTATTCATAATTAGTATTGTATGATATTTGTTTAGCACAGAGTAGGCCTAAACTAATGGCTTATATTTTTTTGAAATTTCTTACTCTATTCAATAAACTTCGTTTACTAAATATAGATATATTATAATATTCATAGTAATTTGTAATATACACCTTACTACACTGTTCTCATGATCAAATCGCAAGTAAATATAAAGTTCTTTGTTTTCAATGCCAAATAACTTAATATTATGTAAGCTATGTATGTAGGTCAATAGTTTAATCCTATTGTCTAAGTCAAGGTGGTCCAACATTTTTCCTACCAAAAACCATATCTGACTATCAGTCGAAGATATAGTAAGTAATCCCAATAGATTAAAATTCAAGGAATGTAAAACCCAGAATATATAAAACAATAATTTATTGGTTGTTCTCTATGGATGTGAAACGTGATCTATTACCTTAAATTATGAAAAAATTGTATTATGTTCGAAAATAAAGGGCTCAGGAGTGGAGGAGGTTACATACAGGAAAGTTACATAACCTGTACTCATGATATGACATTGTTAGGGATAGTTAATCTAGTAGCTTATGGTGGATAGGACATGCAGAATGAATGGGAGAATTTAGAATTATGTTGAAGATATTGAATGGCAATCCCAATGGTTCGAGACCAGTGGGAAGATCTAAACGCCTATGGGATGATAACATTAGAAGGGACCTTGTGTGATGAGATGGATTGGATATAACTAGTTCAAGGTATAGATAGATCGCGTACATTTGTAGGTATGCCAATGAACTTTCTAGCTCCTAATACCATTGGGTATACCATCAATAATTTAAATAGGCCTACAAGCAACACCAAGTTAAAATTACTTTCAACACTGATAATAAATTGTATTTTGAATTTGTGGAGTATTTAAACTTCACTGATTAAAATAAGTTTATTAATCTCCTAAATGTGTATTCTGAAATATGCACCCACACACATTTTTACAAATAAATTTAGCATTTTCAATATTTTTATTTGAATCAATATTTATTTCACATCTACCACAAAGAGTCTCCTCTAGGATACTGCGAGGGCCACATTTTCAGTTAGCGTGGGCCGTTAGCTGGACAACATTGTTCTAGTGTTTAGTTCTTAATCAAATCCATACATCTGAGTGGGGTTTGGTTTGTTCTATAAGTGTTTTGAAATAAACCACCAATAATCATTACAAGACTTCTAAAATCAATTTATAATTACATTAAAAATACTTTTATGTTTTAATCGTAAATGTGATAATGCCTCGAACATATAATACATATACACATATACATACAATAGTTTATGAAGTAGGAGTGTGCAAAGCTTCGAAACTTCAACTTGTCTTCGAAACAAACATCATTAGACAAACATTAGACTTCGCTTCAAAACAATTTCTGGCTTCGAATCCTTGCAAGTGAAAATATTGACAACTAAAATACTCCATGTATGTTCAATTACAGAAATTCTCAGGTGTTTTATAAATCACAAATTAAAATTTATAAGGAAAAAAATCTGAAGAAATTGAATTGCATGATGTGATAATAGCTTGATTTATCAGATTGAAATACAATATTACAAACAATTGTACAATAAAACGTTTTCCAAGTAATTTTAGTGCTTAAATTAATACAAATAGACACAACATTAATATATTTTCAAGCATAAAACAACTAAAAGAAAATATTCCAACTTCAATTCAGATTCGAGAATATTTAATATATTCGATTTGAGCTCACTTTGAATAGAAATAATGAACTTCGCACTCACCTAACGAAGTATATATAGTGCATTTATATACTATATAGAGAGTTAGTAAATTATATAAATATATTATATATGGTACATTTTTGTTGTAATAATCTACACTAATATTATAAAGAAGAAAGATTTTTTTTTTGTAATGGATAAACTCAAAAACTACTGGACCGATTAAAAAAAATCACTAATATAATGCTACATTATTAGTGAGTGACATAGGCTATATTTTATTTTGAAAATTTAATTTATTCCTCATAAAAATGTCGATAGTCACTCATATTTTATGGTAGAGTCTATGATGATTCTCCAATATGTGTGTTGAAAATAATAATGCGCGGGGGGGAGGGGGGGTACGGGAGGGGAAAGGGTCTAGTATATTATATTAGTACAAAATATAGTTTATTCTATTTGTTGGTGACCTGGTGGACTAGGGGTAAGGTGTCAGACTTCTATGCTGGCGGCCGGGGTTCAATCCTCGGTCCCGGCACAGATTTATCTGATTACCAAACCCTTCCTTCACCTCTGACAAGACATATTGTGAATGTGGGGAATGCCAGGCCTCCACAGTGGTTCGGATTCCACTTTAAACTGTAGGTCCTCCATTTCATCTCACAATCACCCTACCATTACACATTAGCGTAAGTGCGTATAACACGAACGGGTAGTAAGACGCGGTGCTAATAATAATAATAATAATAATATTCTATTTGTTAGTAAATAATATATAGGCCAGTTTTTATAAACCATTAAAAGTTTCCATCTGTAAATATTATTTTTTGGTTAAAACTTATACGGCTATCTACAATACTCAGGTGTGTACCGAACAGTGTTGGTACGGCATGGAAATGCGGGGGAGGGGAGGGGTGGAAAGCAGGGACAGCGCTGGAGGAGGGTTATATTCTGTGGAAACTAAACTACTAACCCTGGCCGGCAGCTGAGGAAGATTGATCAGCGTTGGTGAGCGGTTGAATGGTAATTATTTGTTGAGGTCTCGGCAATCCCGTGTATGGAGAACTCCTTGTGTTAACCCCTCACTTTATCTTCCCCTCTCTCTTATTACTAGACTTACACCTTCACCCCCACGTTAAGAATTACATAGGGTTGTTTGTCCAATTTGCTATAGGGGTCGAGCTATACAAAGAGGAAGGTAGGTATGTCTGCCAAGAGTGTACTATCTCTCATATTTATATTTTGGCTTACATTGTGTTTAAATTTGTTATAATTTTTTGTATGTACTTTAATGAGAGAAATATATTACCAAAAACGTTATTGGTACTGTCATAATTATCACACATTGTCAAAATCTGAGTTGATAAATCAAATAGCATTTTTAAATTACAAAAATAACCCCAAAAATCGTGATTGGAATATATAAAGAGAATTAATTCGATAAGTATCGTATTAATATTAAATATTAAATCATGTCAGGTTTAATTCTTTCGATTTCTATGCAGTCGAGTCTTAGAAAGCCTCTGGGGGCTCCCTTATTTAAATGTGCTACAAACCACTCTCGTATTCTCTTTAGTAAATCTTAACTCGGGAGTACCTGAGACTTACATGTGAGTATTTCTAACCTAAAATTGATGCATACTTGTTTCTCTTTCAACAATAGATACAAGACAAGATATTTTAAATTGATTATTGATTAATTTTTAAGCTATTTACTCCTTTCATTAACTCTTACCAAGTTTAAATATTTCAAAATAGATACATTTGTTTACTTACTACTTTTGATGATTTTGTCATAGGTTTTGGGAAGTTAATCAAATCGTAGCTTGTATAGTTACCCTTTAAAAAAATCTTTATGTAATATCTCGTTAGTGGCTATCTTTTACAATTTAATGAATGAGTTTAAACCCAATACATTTTTCCACTAACACATCATAGATCTAAGTGACTTTTAATAAATATTAAATAAATATTTAAAAGTTTTCATGACAGGCAAATATCATATTTTGGATAATCAAATATAACTACTGTTTTAAAATATTTTATTTTATTTATCTATGTACGAATTGATTTATGAAATAATTAATATCTAAATAATAAACTTTTTAACTTAAGTCTACAATCTATTGTTATTGTATAAAATTAATTTAATGAAGAACCAAATAATAAATAACAATCATGAGTTAATGTCACAGATTGATAGTAAATGTAACCAGTTGGGGCCATAATAATATTTAAATACAAGTAATGTACTAGACTTTAATAATTAAAATAATTAGTTAAGCAACTGATATTATTTATGAATCAAAGAGTGGACCAACCGGCATAGATTTATATGATTACCAAACCCTTCCTTCACCTCTGACAAGACATATTGTGAATGTGGGGAATGTCAGGCCTCCACCGTGGTTCGGATTCCACGTTAAACTGTAGGTCCTCCATTTCCTCTCACAATCACCCGATCATTACACATTAGCGTAAGTGCGTACAACCCGAACGGGTAGTAAGACGCGGTGCTAATAATAAATAATAAGAGTGGACCTAAATAAACTCGTATACAAAATGCACCATTTCTAATAATTTGACTATCAAACAATGAACCATGGCATTAAAACGTGTGTACTTGTAGGTGTGGGAGACTGCATCATAGTTTAAACCCCGTACTAACCTAAATAATATATTATTATTTAAAAGTATTTACAACACTCAACTAATACTGAACGTACAGTGAATGATAATATAAAATCAAAATAGGCTTACTTTATAAATAGTATTCCTTAAACTTAACTAAAAGCATCTCCTCGCAAATTGACATTGTACGACGCATAATACAATGACACCACTATTCCTCGCCATGTAACTCAATCCCTTCATTTAATTACATCAACACGATACTTGAGTGGTTCTAGAACCCTGCTCTTCTTCTTCCTACCAATCACGCGGGTGTTCACAAGTTTATAAGACACCCGCTCGGCAAAACTCTTACCGGTAAAATGTAAAGTTTCTCTTCCACCTCCCAAATCAGGTCTATAAGTACATACATGGTTTGTTCTGTGTGATCAATATTACTAACGGGAATTAATTCCCTGACAATACAACTCAAAGTGAAAGAGGGGGAGAGAGGGCTTTGTGTTCAACCAAAGTCGACTAAAGTTGCCTCAGCTGTTGTATGTACGACATAATTATACTGTATTTCTTGAGTTTATGAATAAAAAGGTTCTAAACCCAAAACTCAACTCCGGCGCCCCTTAATTGAAGGGACGTGTATTAATACAGTAGTAGTTACGATTATGTTAGTTTTGAAGGTTCGCAAGTTTGAAACGATTCACATATTTCAAAGAATTGTGACCCTATTTTGAGTTAATTTTACATTTATGTTTTTAAGGTGGGAATGGAGGTGACGCAAGAAAAATCGAGTGTTTTTTGCAGTTTTTATGGCAACATTATTTTGGCCAAAATAAATAAAATATTTCTTCAGTACAAACATATTGTTTAATTTTTTTCTTATATTGATATCAACAGTTCCTGAATAATTATATGTCATGAGCATGTTGATATTATCTAACAAGTTTTTAAATGAATATAAAAGGTGTTCATTTAATTCCGGAACACTATTGAGAGATATGTAAAAAAAATTGAGATCACATGTGAATAAAATTAAATTATATGTTTGTAATAGAACCATATTTTATTTATTTAATCCAAAAAAATTGTTTTTCCATAAAAACTCCAAAAACAGTGGCTATTTATTCGCGTCCCTTTCCATCCAACCTTAACCATTCATATTAACCCTAACCTCAAAGTAATTACATTCCACAGAATTTCTATTTAAACATTAACTAATTTCATTCTTTTATTTTAAATAAGTTTGACGGTAAATTTTACTGAACATATCTACCACAATTTCCTTATTAATTAACAGTTATGAAAAAGTTAATAGATCTACGTTCAAGGTATCATACTTCAAGTAATGTAATCGGCATCTGTAACCTGTGATAGATATTATAAATACCTATTAAAAACATTAATAATATAATAAAATGGCATCAATACTGGACGCAAAAAAGTGTTTGTATGTTCTAAAAGATATTCAAATTGCCCATTCATAACAAAATCAAGAATATATATATCCTCGTTAAGGCAGTTATTAATGTTATAAACATCTCGCACGACTATTAATACAAGGAATACTGAAAACAAAAACCTAACACATCCCCTATTATAAATCGTATAGCCTTAACAGTGGGGACCTTAACGGATGCCTACTTGGTGAATTCAAATATATTTTTTGAAACTGCTTTTATCTTAGCTTTACACACTTAATATTTCCAAGCAACATCACACTTAGACGGCAATGTAGGTAATAGAAAGGAGGGAATATAATCAATAGCTATTCCTGCTATGCCTTTTGTTTATTTGTTTATAAGTCTTCCCTCTCTCCACTGTAGAACATAAACACTCAGTCTACTATTTGAACCTAGACATTCTTGATTTTAATTTTAAAATTCATGTTTCTGATTCCAGATATAGTAGGCTTAGGTATACTTCCAAGTACTTTTTAAATCTATCTCCTGTCAGAAAAAGTCCTGTTACATTTAATGGAATAACCAAAATAGTCTAGGTTGTAAATGATGCTTTAATAAACAAAACAATGTATGACAATGTTAAGCTATTTTTAAAATCAATTAAGGATATATTGGCTTTGTTTCAGTATTATATCTTTAAAATTCGTGGAAAAAAGTTAAACATATTAACATGGGAAATCCTATCTCAACTTTTCCCAACGTCAAATGTAGGCAACGGAATTTAGTACAATTTGTTGGAGGAACGAGATGATAAAACAGCTCTCAAAGCTCTAAGAGTCGGATTTTTTTTAAGCTTTCCTCTTTAGTCCCCTCACTTCCGAGTAATTTATTCATCCATTGCTTCATACTCACTCACACGCATACGTGATCTCCAAATGGACTCGGCTTTAATGTATTTTGGATTTTTTTTTAGTTTGTTTAAGTATTTATTTGCGTGTATAACGCTAAAGATCACTTTTATATACAAGTGTTTTTATAGAAACTACGTACTCTTAAAAGTCATTGGCAAAAATAGCCACATGAAATGGTATGTTTAGTCTTCGAAGGGATGGATGGCCAAGGTTCCAGGAAGACGATTTATCCTGAGAGCGTGTTTGAAGAAAACTAATTTCTCAGCTTTGATTCATATGAACTAAAGGACATTACCATCAACTTAGTAACCAATATCCCGAGTGACTAACCAATAAACTAGATACACGACTACGCTCTAACAAGAAACTTATCGACGTGCAATTTCAAACAAATTAAACTTAATAACAGAGAAATTGGGATTTTTAGTAGTTTATTAATTTTAATTTTTTAATTTTTGTTTTAATTTTTAAAAACTATTGTAAGAATCTTCTAATTGTTTCGATTCCCTGTTTTATTAAGTATAGGACAGAAAAACACATCACCATACGACGTCTAGCTCTAGTTGTATTGACTACCTAAATTAGTTGTTATCCATTGAGTGAAACGGGTTATTTACACAAATCTATTTAGCCTACAGTTATTATTTTTAAGTAACACGTTCTTTCTATATATTATGATGTTAGAGTGGAGACTCATAATTTATAAATATAACATCTTGGGCTTAACTTGTTGTTGCTCAGACATTTACCTTACCTCTTACCTTTATGTAAATTCTGAGTCTAAATATCATTATTAATCAAAGATATCTAGGTTATACTATAATATAAATATATATATACTATAATATAAGTATATATAAATATATATACTATAATATGAGTATATATAGAGATTTATATGTATTTCTACAGTAAACGGTGATTCATGTTAATATTAAGGACACAAAATGTGATAATTATTACTATTCAATTCCAAGCATCGTTCCAAATTAATGAAATATTCATCTTAATAAAGGTGCACTCATAGCTAACGTGATAGGCCGAATGCAGCAATATTACATTCCAGGCCTATCTTAATGTTGGTTAATAAACTACGATGTAAACGTCTTTACTAAACAAAATAATAGAGGAACATCTTTTACCCTCCCAGGTGGCTCACTTTATAATCTCACGTCCTTCGCCTTAAACAGCCCAGCCCAGTTGTAAACAGCTAGGATGGAATAGGAAGAAGTTCTTCTTTTGGAACGTGCTCCGTCATGGATGTTGGAAAGGAGGACGTTCTGAATTTATTTTTTTACAACAAGAAGCACGAAGTGAATAGAACTAGCTACGATGTAAAATGGTGCCATACTCTAGTAATTGTGGCAATGAACTTTAAAATCCCTAATACCATAGATTATTAAGGTACTTTGTTTTATATAATAATGGTATTATACTATAGAGTTGCGTTTTAATGATTCAGTTTATCGAGCTTAGCTTTTAGAAAAAAAAATTATTATTAATATTATTATGAAGAGCACTAGTTTGTACAAGCAACAATATTCAAAATACTTTAAGGGAGCTAAAATTTAATTTCACTAAATTATCTAGTGAATATCATCCATATTGGATTAAATCAAGGCTAGTTATTATTGTGGTTCCATGTTTTTCGTTGTTCTATGAACGTGTTCTAGTTAGTTGAACAAATGTACATGTAGTGTAAATTATAGACAGTAGAACTTATTTAATTTGAAGTCAAAGATATTTCTAATAAGATTCGAAATTTCCAAATTTGAATTAACCATTTTAATAAATATCTAGGCTGCTGGTATACAATAAATCAATGTTCTTAAAATATGTTAAATATAAACGCATACATTT
This sequence comes from Timema shepardi, assembly GCA_902151425.1. Taxonomy (NCBI): domain Eukaryota; kingdom Metazoa; phylum Arthropoda; class Insecta; order Phasmatodea; family Timematidae; genus Timema; species Timema shepardi. Next base: position 3,206 of record CABFVX010004410.1, on the reverse strand, counting down.
TATAATTATTTATATGAGATATAAAACCTACATACACAAATATACATGAATGAAAACACAATACAAATGTAAACACAAAATATACAACTTGAAAAAAAAAATACAAAATATGCAGACATATCAATTTTTGTCATTACGTTTGAAAAAATTAGTTATCTTGATTTGTTGTGATTTGGTTAACGTGACACAATAAATCAAATTTTCAATTTCACTAATTTCATTAAAAATTTTATATTTTACACCTGGTTTGGATTTAATAAATATTCTCAGGTTTTCTAACATCATTATTAGTACTTTAAAAACGGACGGTACTGTTTATTCTGCTAGGATGTCTGTACTGTATTCTTCGTAAGAGGATTCTTGAATATTTTTGTTCTTTACTTATTTCAGAATCTTTCTGTCAGCGTTCCACCATTATTGAGTTAGTTTTTAAATTAATAGAAAATCGACAAAATTAACAAATTATAGGCTTCGAACTAAACAAATTCAATTTAAATGTTATTTTTTTAATCTATAGCTATGAATGCCATGAAGAATTATGGTGGGTTCGGACTACACAATTTTAAGAATTAACCAATCTCAAATTTTCATATCCTACTGTATCCTACTATAACCAGTCTCTGTGTCAAAGTGAGCTAACGCGCTAATTTCGTGTTGAGCTAGACTGCCGAGGATGAGGAGATTACAGTTTTCCTAAATGGTTTTCCACTCTCCCTCCACTAAAAGGTGGGTTCATTTCCTCTAAATTCAACTTTCTCAATTCCTAGCCCATTAGCACAACCATTACATTTAAGCGTATAGCCCAAATGGACAATAAGCTGTGGAGCTAAATAAAATAAATACTGTACATACTTATCTAACAAACCCGGTATTGGACGCGTATTTTTAAGGAGTTGCCACCACTTCTTGGTCCAGTGGTAGCATGGTACATTTTTTTCATTATTTAGGTTAAACTTTATTATCTCCATTAGTTATTCTTTCTACATTATATTATATTTTATATGTACTATTATAAGCCACATGGCCGACTCACTCACTGACATTGTTTACTCACTTCCAGATGATCTATAAACTTGAAATTTGGCTAACTTATAGCTTCTAGCCTGTAACTTACGGGAAAATTCCAAAAAAGTTTAAAAAAAATTCTTTTTAACCCCGTAAAAAATTTTCAAAATGTCGGAGTAATTTTTAGTGTCGATGCGGACCTTTCTTTGGAGGTATCTTGTGGCTAAATGGTAAGAACTATAAAAAAATGCTCTGGAATTAGATTAGTTTACGTCCACTTACAAAGAAAGCTCACTGGAGGTTCAGGGGCCTAGCCCCCAACGAGAAAAGTGAGTCTCTTTTATATGTCCGCTAACATGTAGTATTATCAAAATTTGTATTGTTAATTTACTAATAGCGATATAAAAATTAATTTCAAAATATCTTCATTTAGTATAACCGTTTTATCTTTAAATAGACTCTATCTATTAGATCATGGCATCATTCATTACATCTTTTCCTTTTCCATCTGTGGTTTCGTAGCGAGCGTTCTTTTGAGAAACTTTTTTGTTCCAAAAAGTTTTCGGTTGGAATTTCGCACAGCTTGGCGTCACGTATTTTGCTGTATGGTTAGGGTTGTTGGTGAAGGAATATTCTCTGAGGAGTTGTTCACTCGGATGGTTTGCAGTCAAACACATCTTACCTTGGTTTATTGTCTTCTGTATCAGAAGCAACGCCACGTGGGGGGGGGGTAAGGGGGAGGAGGTGTTTGTGTGCGGGTGTGTTGAGGTGTGAGCATCTTCAGACACAAGTTTTGGTGGCACATTTAGGGTCTATCCGACTGTGAAATGGACGATGTTGTTAGGAAAATGGAGGAGATGAGGCGCCTGTAAGTTCTGGGACTTTGAAGAGGATTGTGTTCTACAAGTAGGAATCTCAGGTGTATGACACGGTTTCTTAGGTGTATGGCACGGTTGGCTACCTTTGAGCAGCTGCGTTTAGTCTCGTTTGCCTCACATTCCAATTATACAGATTTTTTTTGATCACACCACTATATGCTTACGAATTTACTTTAATTCATTCATTTCAAGGATTGTCCAGTCAACTAAGGACCCGAGTGTGTACCACAAATATCCATAGTAGAGGGTCTAAATATTTAAACTCGCTCCAGTGATAATATGGTCTAAGGCACTAGGCCCTACTCTCGAAATAGACTGTCAAAGATGGGGACATCAGTGTTCAATCCCAATCGGGTGTAAATAAGGGTGTTTTTTCCCTAAAGGGTTTTTCCCTCTATACGCAAATGTGGACACAGTTCATATTAATTAAATCTTCCTAATTTTTATCACATTAGTTTAATTAGTAAATAGGTGTATAACCCAAGCCGGTGGTAAGATTTCATGCTAGAAATAGAAATATTTAGAATGTGTATAAATTAATTATCTCTATAATTTAGGGTCAATTATTTTATTTTTCATTATTAAACATAGAAATTAGCTTACATAATAATTGTTAGTACCTAATTGATAGGCTCAATTCATCGTAATTTATTTACATTTTTTAATAAAAGTATATTAAATATTTATGGTGACTCTTGAGGAGTAATTTGTTCGCACCTCGCAAGAAAGAAAGAGGAACCATTATTTATCAAACTTTGTTGTGGGCTTAGTTTAGGATTTAAAGAATTTCTCTCTATGTGGGTAGAGAAGACCAGTGACCATTTCCTCTTCCCCCAATTATAGATAGTGGTCAGGTCATTCTCTCCAGAAGTCGAGGAAATGCTTTGATTGGTGTATAATTAATAAGTGGGGGTGGCAAACTTTGAGAATGTTCCTTTGGAATATTTTTATCATATTGAGAACTAGCAAGCTATGTCCAGTTTTTGAGTATTGGTTGAGCACCACAGTTGTCTCGAGTAATAGATGACTTTGTTCACCATTGATGTAATAATTGTAGCTTGTTATAAATACTCTTAATCAATGATTGAGAGATGTCAAACCACTATAGTTTAGCTAATTAATCCTAAAAAAGCATCGCATGATAATATGCCAGTATATTAATAAATTCTACGACAGTTACTATTTGACAAGGAAACGTTTGAATGTAATTTTTTTACTGTTGGTTGCACTGTTGGTGAGTAATACGGATATGCAGTTCCGAGCCCAAACAAAGAGCTAATTAACACGAACAATGGGGCCTTAATTGATTGGGAGGGTGGGGGA
>CABFVX010004409.1:51804-66339 GCA_902151425.1 Timema shepardi | reverse complement strand
TTTGAAATATTAAAAAAATTGTTTGGTCAATGTTGTTTGATTTTTTTGTGAAAAAGGTTTTTATTGTACTTAGAAAAGATGGTTTTGCGAGGAAAACTTAAGTGGGGTTTACAAAAAAAAACTCTTTTTTTTCTAAATTGGGGGGTTTACACTTAACTTGGCCATCGGACATTTTTTAACTTTAAATTTATTTATTTTTCTTAAAAAACTATTAAGGTCCAAAATGGTGATAAATATGTAGAAAACGATGGTATATTTACATTCTTAATTTGAGGGTGTGGGGGCTGGAGGGAAGGTCCAAAGACTTATTTTTTTTGTATATTAAATTTTTTTTTCTCGCTAATCTATTGGGGTGCTAAACGCCATACTTGGGTGCAAAACGGTGCAAAACAGGACTTTTATTTTTGCATTGAAAAAAAACCCGATCAGTGAGTGGGGGGGCTACGCTTAACTTGGCTCCCCCACTTTTTTCCATTTTAAATATTTTTTTTCTTGACAAACTATTCAGGTGCAAAACGCCATACTTGGGTGCAAAACGATGCAAAACAAGACTTTTAAGATGGCATGAAAAAAATTCAACATTTTGATAGTGGAGGGGCTACCCTTAACTTGGCCCCCCCTTAACCCTCCTCTTGGATTAGGGTGCAAAACGTAATACTTGGGTTCAAAACGGTGCAAAATAGGTGCAAAATGGTGGTGTATTCAAATTTTAATTTTGAGCGGGTGGGGGGGCCAACTTAAGTGATCTAGAGTGAAGCCAAAAGAAAGCATTTGACTTGCGGTCTGTGGTTTGCAGACACCCCCGGAACCTTTGAGGAGGCTAACGCCAACAACAAGGGATTTGAGGCTCGTCGCAGTCTCACCACAAAAAGTAAGACGGTGGATTTTTTGGGGTATCTACACGGTGACGTGTTCAGCCAAGAGAAATACCTTTAGAACGGTACCGAACTCAGAGTCAGGTTGGTCCGTTCCAGAGACGGGTTTAGTATTATGGCGGTCCCTGAACTCCCTCACTATAAGGTTCACATCGTTGAAGCCGGCCTTCTAGTGCGACGAGTCAAAGTAGCACCTTATATACTGTTGGCACATGCCAAAGCATTAAACGCCAATCCCGCAAAGTATCCCATCAGCCGTGTGGAAGTAAAAACACTCACTGTTCCTACGGGCGTGCAAGGGAAATCACTGGACAACGTATTCACCGGACATTTACCCAAACGGTGCATCGTGGGATTTGTGCCAAACGCCGCGTTTAATGGAGATACCACCAAGAACCCGTTCAACTTTCAAACCTACGGCATGAATCATTTCTCGCTGTACGTGGACGTGGAACAAGTACCGTCGAAACCATTACAGCCCGAATTTTCAAATGGACACTATGTCATGTCCTACCACAAACTGTTTTCTGGAACGTGTATCCATTTCATGAACGAGGGTAGCGACATCACACGAGAAGCCTTCCCCAAGGGATATCATCTCATGACTTTCGATCTCACGCCTAATCTGTCGGCCCACATGACATCGCATTGGAATTTGACGAGGCACGGTTCTCTGAGCATCGAAGTGAGCTTCACCCGGGCTCTCACCGAAACCGTCAACTGTATCGTGTACGGGGAGTTTGCCAACATCATCACCAAAGGACATGAACGTCGTGACCGATTATGGAAGTTAATAAAAACTGCTTCCCGCCCCTTACCCCCTCATTTAAGCCATGGACGTCATTGTGGATTTCCAGAGCTTCATTGACGACAACAAAGAGTTTATTGTCAAGGAACTTTGTGTTTTATCTGTATGCGGCACATTACTTCAACATTGGGTGTTAAAACTCCCATGCGCTATCGAGGAACTTTCCGCCGATGCCAGAAAGAAAGCCGACTATATAGTAAACCATCTGCACGATATCATCTGGGATAGCGGTGATGTGGATAACAGTCTGCTCGAATCCCTCATTTCCCGTGCCACAACGCGTGCAGAAACCGTCTACGCAAGGGGGTAGAAAATAAAAGTTTTCTAGTCAAATACACGTCTACACTCATCGTAGATCTGTATGGCAGAGGTTGTTCGTCACTGAAAACGCTTAAATTGGGCTGCACCATGTGCATGGCACATAGTTCTTTATCGAATTTCTGTTCGGCCTCTATCGTCTGGGGACTTCGAGACTGGATGATTGAAGATGGACACGCACACCATAAGACGTGCGCTGAAAACATGCCCATGGTTCCGTTCTGTATGATCGGGTGTTTTCCCTGCTGATCAATCACCCGCAAGAATAGCATGACCTGCCGCTCTAGTCATCAACACCGATCCACACACCAAACCTGGGACGCATTTTGTCGCCATCTCTGTCGATAAGAACGGCGTGGGAGAATGCTTTGACAGTTATGGTTTTCCACCTCGTATAAAGCCACATCTGGCATTTATACGCAAAAACACTTTTCGCACTTCCCATAGCACGCTACAACTTCAAAGCATCGCCTCAAACGTTTGCGGCCAATACTGTCTCATGTACCTTCTCTATCGCTCCCAGAACATTCCGATGAAAACTTTCCAAAGCTTTTCTCGCTCACCAATCATACAGCCAACGACGCTAAGGTGGTGAGATATTACAATAGTTTTTTCAAGACTGCGGGGGCATGCCGCCCTTCAAGAGGCCGTGTCCAAGTAGCGTGCGCCTATAAAAGAGGAGTCTCGGTGACGTGCCACCCATAACCGCTAAACAGCATGGAAGTTCAAGACGTTTGAGGCAGAGCAAAGCAAAGCCGGTGAAGCCACTCGCCTTCCCCAGTATTTTCAACACATTGTTTCCGCTGGATGGAGTCGATGCCAAGTGAGTCATCGTCGGCATGAGCGTCAAGAACAACTTTACGCCTTATGTCCAGCTAGAAAAATGCTGAGAGGATCTGTGCGGTGTTTAACCGTACAGAGTGGCAAGAACTGGGCATCTACATGTCTGTCATATCAAAGTTTTTCAGCAACACGCAACCTCCTCAGAAGATTAGTCTGACTAATCATGAAATCTCTCTTAGACGCATGTGCGGTGACCGTATGGTCGTCATCTGTGAGAAACAAGACGCTGGACTCAAACGGGTCACCTATCTAGCACCTAGCTGGGCGCGGCTTTGTGAGGTGCTGAACCTCATCGACGACGCCGTCGACCGAAGGGACCTGTGGTAGACACCAGTCGCCCGCTATTGCAACTATTTGATCGAGACGCTCGTCGTGGATGTATGCGACACACTAACAGAATCGTCGGATGTCATCGACCTAGAACAGCCTACGGTGGAGACGGACATCAAAAACCTGGATCTTCAGCGCTACCTACTATACACGTCAAGTCGTCGGTTTGGACTATTACATGCTAGATTGTGAACTAAAAACAATTTTACTAACGCATCTAAAAGTCACTTTTGAAAAACGTATGAACGAATATATGAGACATTCTTGTAAAAATGTATAATTGTGATGTTTAATAAATATATGTATATTTATATAATATCTGTGTTTTATTTACTGTTTGTCCCTTACGATTCCCAATTTGTCTTGTCTACCCACCAACCAGGTGCCAGGGAAAACCCAAGGGGTTGCGACACACTGACCTAGTTCACGATCTATTCTTGTCTCATGAGCCGTCAAGTTGACGCCAGGGAAAACCTCGTTGCCCGGGGCAATGACCTCAATATCTATTCTTGTATTGTCAGGCTAACATACTGGTGCCAGGGTTGCGACACATACCTCTAAGGAGGAGGGGGTCTCAAGACGGGGGAACCATTTATCATACTCTACCACCGACATCCATAGCGTGAGGTTCGTGCTGGGCAGTCCTGTAGTGTCTTGTGGCGGAGAAGCCAATGTTCATTCAACATAAGACAGCCATACCTCGAGGTTTGTGCCACGGCCTCATTCCGAAACGTCACGGACCGTTTTCTCACCCCAATCAATGAATAAAAACTCCAACATCTCAATCCTAGCCAATAATTAATTAGCAATAATCAATTAACAATCATTAATAATTAAAAGGCCGTCAGGAGAGGTTCATTCCGGTACAGTCCGACAGGGCCTTGTGACGGAGTAACCAATGTTCAATCAACATAAGACAGCCATATCGCGATGTTCTAATAAACAAATCAATGAATAAAACTCCAACACCCAAATCCTAGCCAAAAATTAATTATCAATCATTAATAATTAATCATCAAGAACCAACATGTCCAGGGTTGGTACTCGAGAGGGTGATAGGGGAGGGGGAAGAGGGGCAGGAGGAGGGGGAATAAAACGGACGTGGAAAGTAGGTCAGGGGGTGGGGGAAGGAGGCTATTTATTGCAGCCAATCAGAGAGCGAGGAGGCGTGGTCACGTGACCAGTTTCAGCCAATAGCAGCCTGTTTTACCAGGGCCAGAACACTACTAGTGTGAGGTTCACAACAGAACATTCTAAGATAGTGGGGGATTGTTTTAGTGGTTTGCAGGTTTCAGAACTATTATTACCATAAGAAATACAGCAGTGTGAGGCTAACAACAGAACATTCTAAGATAATGGGGGATTGTTTTAGTGGTTTGGAAGGTTCAGAACTCACATTACTATAAGAAATATCACACTGTGTGAATGATTCCCTTAAAGTAAGTGGTGTCCTTAAAAATTAAATTGAAAAAAGTTTACCTTGGTGGCCACATGGTCTAATGCGTCACACACGCAATATATTTGGCTGCGAATGTTGGGGAGATCAAGGCTCAAATCCCGGTCGGGCGTACTTAAGGTAGTTTTTCCTAGATTTTCCCACTCTCCCGTCACGCAAACGTGGGTACTATTCCTCTAAATTCAAGCATTCTTGTTTTGTTTTTTTTAATTTGATAAATATATAAAATAAATGTAATCGAAACCACTTTCGTTTAATTAATTTAAAAAAACTGATTTTTTTACTTTTGTTTGTAATACAATAAAATCACTATTTTTTATTAGTGACGAGTATTACTACCCGACTGGGTTATGCGCGTTGTACTAATTACTTTAATGTGCTGAGGATGATTTAGGTTGGATTTGAAGAAAGAGTACACGCATTTGCATGGAGAGTTATAGGGAAATATAGTGTAAAACCACACCCGGCATTCAAACGCCGATTTTCCCGTCAGTGGCAGTCGAGTTTATTGCGAGAATGAACTTTTAGAGTTTAGACCGTTCGACCACCGAAGTGGGTGAAATCATTCTTAAATTTTCTAAGGTAAAACAGTTTCTATTCTTTCTGCACATGTGTCTATACTAATCGCCTCCCGTCCGAGATGAGAAACTTGTGACAAGTTGCGCAGCATTTAGTAGTGGGGACGTGTGATAGACAAACACCATTCAGTCTCAGTCCAGCTTGCCAACCTGGAAGGAACTGGTATGGTTTCTCTAAATCTCGTTTCCTCTTCTGATATTTTGCTTCCAACCATCTGAAGCAATTCTTCGAAGTATGAGGTAGATAAACGAGTGAATTTCTAAAACTTTAACCATCTTCTAGTTTCAATCTTTCTAGAAGATTGATCCCAAATTTAGGGCCATTAGAAAAAAAGTTCCGTGTCTACCGATGTTTTCTTTTGACTTTTTTTGGTGATAATTTAGTATGATTACTGCACAAGCAGGGATGCAGTGATACAGTGATGCAGAAACGTCGTTCATGGTGTTTCGGAGACTAAGGGCCAGTTTCATAGTCAAGTTTAGTACGCCTCAAGTGCGGCGCTACACTAAGTAGATGACGACACCTACCTAAACTCGAATGGAATGGGCCGTTCTCGCATAGGAAACTGGCCCATTCCATTCTGGTTTAGGTAGGTGTCGTCATGTACTTAGTGTAGCGCCGCACTTGAGGCGTACTAAACTTGACTATGAAACTGGCCCTAAATGAAGGTGCGGACGCGTGACAAAGTCGATAGACCACCTTGATATTTGTTCGCGATCGTCTGTAGATAAAATCTTCAATCTGTATAGGCCTATAGACAGTCGCGCGAGTTTGTCTATGAGTGTGGACAAGCTTTTTGTGTTAAGCATTCCCATACCCTCCCCCTACTTACCTCCCTTCACCCTCTTAACCTGAATAGTGACACAACAGCCAAAGGCTCTGGTTTCCAGACATACGATACTTTTTTAACGCAATCATTAAAATATTATTATTTTTATTCGTAATACAATTTTTTTAAGAAACAAAATTGCTGTGGAATAAATGCTTGCGTGATGTTCTGACGAAAAACTCGTCTATCAGACTGGACCCTGTGATCACCCCAGCCCCCAGAGGGGCCCACAACAGTAGCTTCATAGACCATATGTTACCTCACACGCACGCACGTAGCCCGGGGGGTGCGCAGATACCCTTTGCGCATGCGTGAGTATTCAGACCATTCGACTCCATAATCAAGGATGATAATGTTCCAAGGCCTTTATATATATTTAATTATCTATAATTTACTAAGAATTGTGATCAAAAGGAATTCAAGTGGCTAGACCTTTTTTTCTAATCATTTACTTTGATCTCAGATCGAAACATTTCGAGTAAATGACGTCCTTGAAAATAAAATAATTTCATGGGCTTTTTTTATAGCTATAAATCTTAAAATGTAAGTTTTTTTAAAATCTTATTTGACGTGAATCATGTTTTGAAAATAATAAAATACTGTTTAACTGACGCGGGATTTATGGACTTCTGAAACGGGTCTTAAATCTCCGTTAGTAAATTGGTCCCCCTTAAATTACTAATTTAACCTAATACATCCTTACCTAGCTTTTATTGTATCCAAAATTGGTCCCAGAAATGTGAATATCTTAGCGAGAGAGAGAACTGATATTACAATGATTACATTATTGCCACCTTTTGGAATCGAACCAGAGACACTTAGACCCACGGGCGATCTTCATAACTACTTTGACTTGTAAGGAGCGGATGTTAAGTTTTCTATAAACTGTTTATTTTTAATATAATTCAAAACGTGAGATATGTATTTGTTTATCGCCTCTCATCCACATACTAACGTGGTACAAAAGAGAAAAGAAGAAATCGAGGAAATGTACATACCTGCATTTGCGTGGGAAAACATTCGGAAAAAACTCATCAATACACAGAGCTGGGATTTGAAACCCCACTTACTTATCATAGGTAATCCAATACATTGCAATTGTGACTGACGCTTGAGACTTTGCAACCAGCGGCGAAAGTGAGAGTTACTCGAGGCCTAAACTAAGAGTTAAGTACAAGGTAGGTATCTAAATAGAAAATGCAACCCCATTAGCACTTGGAGTGGATTGATAGACCAAATTTAAATTGTAATATTTAACTCATTTAGGAATTATTCACCCTGAATGCCCCCACCCGTGATTCTAACCCTGACCTCGTTGACTGTTATTCAGTGTGTTAAGTCGAGTATAATGCCATAAACCTACAAGCAACCACTGCGGGTTTAAAAATATAAAATACAGTTCTCTATGATTAAATCAAAAGTAAACTCGCAAAAGAAAACAAAATGATTCCTGATATAAACTTAAATTAACTTTTTTTTTTATTTAGTGCTAGTCTAATTGAAAAAAGAAAGCTCTAGAATTTCAAGAAACCCAACTTTTGTCTAAATTGTTCATTAACTGGTGTAGTTGTCTTGTAAGGGGGATTCGGAAGGGGGTCTTTGGTTGATTCCAGTTGTTTTTTTACACAAGAAAACAACTTAAAATAGATGACATAAAAGTGTTAAAAACTTTTTAAATATCGCGTGACAAGATGTAATTGTGTGCGGCGCGCAACGGCTGAAAAATTAATCATTAAAGCAACAACAACCGGCAACGAAGGCGTGTTACGGTGGGGTTAGGGGGAGGCGGGCTAAGCCCATATAGATCTGACACATAATGAGATATAATAATTAAAATAGTTTTGAAGTGAAACGAACATAATGAAAACGTTAAAAGACTAAGGCAAAGCGTATAACCCGAATGGTATATAGTAAGACGCGGTGCTAAAAAAAAGAATACTACTAAAGCAAATATTAAAAATATAACAGCATGTGTTGCCCTATTTTTTCGCGCCCATATTGGATAACTTAATATAAATACCACTCTATTATAACGATAATTATTATAGCTAATTTAATAAGTTATTCAAATGAATATTTTTTTAATTATTTGGTTAAAAAAACATATTCTCACTCTTCCTTTGTGTATGAATATTTGTGGGTTTCTTAGACTCATGTAGACCAACCCAACGGTCGAGTGGTCAGACAACGTGACTAGAGGTTAACTAAAGCTTGGTTCGAACCCTGGTGAAGGGGCATTTATATTTTTCAACGTGTTTCAATAATAATTTGTGTTTCATGCGTATATATTAACTACGCTAGTGTGGTATGGATAAGGAATGTAAAGTTTTGAGCAAAATGTAACCATATTTGCGTGGAGGGAGAGGGGTAAACTATTTTTTTGGGGGGAAAAACCCTCAGTTCACCCGACCGAGATTTGAACCTCGATCTGTCCGTCATCGGCGGTCTAGTCTACTGCGAGATTAGCGCCTTAGATCATGCGGTCACTGAAGCTTTTTAGTGATCCCCACACACGCTCAGTACAATTCTCAGCTCAGATTGATCAGTCCAAACTGAGCTGAACTTAAGCTTCACATACACATGTCAGTCTGAAATAAAGAGTGGTTGAGGCGCGATGAGCTCTTGTCTTTAGATTAAAACATGGAATAAACTTTATGTGCTGCAATTGCATGTTTTGTTAGAAAGCTAAGACAAAAATTGGAATTGAAAAAAAAAGTTGGATGAAGGATTGGTTAGTAAAGCGAGGACAGTATTCTAAAAATCAATAGTCTGCAAAAGCCAGGAAGTACTTGAACATCTACAAAGATGGGTGCACAATACAAAGAAATGTATTGAAACAATTAAATATAGTACTTCTCAATAAAAAAAATTGTAACAGAATAAACACAGTTTACCATCCTTGCATAAACAGGGCAGTTTGGATTCGTCAGATTCTATAATGGTACTGTACGCTATAGTAAATTAATTTTATTCTGAGGTGTGAATTAACATTTAGTGTAGTTTTTTTTATTGAAGGATAAGATTCCAAAAATTTAGTGATTTTGAGCCCCCAAAAATTTAGAAGCTTTGGATATATCTAGAGAAACTAAAAGGAATTGTTTATCTTCATAGCAGGCCCAACTCAGCTCCCGGCTCGCGCGAGGTATGGGAGTAAAAGGGAAAAGAAAACACCTACGATATGTCAGAAATGTGTGCAGTGCATTCGTATTTGAATAATTACTAGACATTTTCCACGGTGACGATGAGAGACAAAGCGACAAAGTTTCTTGTTAATAACTACAGTCTGTCCCTGTTATGACAGAATGAATATTTGTGAACATTGCTTATCTGTGAAGAAATTCTAAAATTGTCAAAAATGGTCTTTTCAATCCAGTTTTTATCCAAATATAATTTAATATTTCAACAATATTTATTATAAACTTCCATTAACTCTTTATTTTCATTAATGTTTAGTCAGAAATGATCCACGTGCAATCAAGTTGGTGTAAATTCGCAACTTCAAGCCGACTGTATCATAGAGTTGATGGGCATGTGATGCACGCTCTTGACTGTATCACAGAGTTGATTGGTGTGATGTACGCTCTAAATGATCACCTAGATATTTTACGACACACTAAGACACATAAAGCACATCCATTCTAAGTGCAGTAGCCCCATGGCTTCTTTGGTGCCCACTGACAGCTCACAGCTGACGTCTGACAGTCAACATTTAGGTACATACCTAAATTTTGACTGTCAAAAGTGACAGCTGGTAAACACATGTTTTTGCAGATCATCTGGTTCGGCGTAGGGATACGTAATTTGGTCTGGTAGCTTTTCAAAGCTGTCAACTGTCAGCTGTGAGCTGTCATTCAGCACCAAAGAAGCCATGGGGCAACTGTAGTAGCCTATATTTTACCATCACCACCCGCTATCGAAAAGGAGACCAAGATATCAGGTTGCTCAGGGTCACCCAAACTGGTTTCAAAAAGTACTTTTAATAAGAGTAAAAACATTCGAGTAAACATTTAGCTTCTAACTAATTACAGTGTTACATATTTTACAGACTACATCATTCTTAGTTGATCAATATAGGGTATATTGTCAACCTTGAGAGGTTGACCTTCTTGGTTAGGTCATGTGAAGGGATCCTGTAGGTCATCAGCTGCAACCAGATTACAACTGAGCGCTCCCTGTAATTGCTCAATCACACACTCTCTATCCCTCAACCCCACCCCCGTTAGCTCCACACCCTCTTCCGATTCGAGGGGAAGAGAAGGGGAACTTACAAATCACCTGTCACAGCCAGCCTACAAGGGTTGATTAAATGCTTCGATAATTCCCCCATTCGGCCATTCTCTCCCCTCCCCAACCCCATCAAGTTGCTAATTGCTTCACTTCCATGATACACTAGGGGTCGAGAGAAGCCGCTCTGAGAAATAGAGCTGCTGGTATGGTGTGTGGGCCTTTATCTTTCTCACAATGATAGGTATAGCTGCTGGTATGGTGTGTGGGCCTTTATCTTTCTCACAATGATAGCTATAGCTGCTGGTATGGTGTGTGGGCCTTTATCTTTCTCACAATGATAGCCTTAGATGCTGGTATGGTGTGTGGGCCTTTATCTTTCTCACAATGATATCTTTAGCTGCTGATATGGTGTGTGGGCCTTTATCTTTCTCACAATGATAGCTATCGCTGCTGGTATGGTGTGTGGGCCTTTATCTTTCTCACAATGATAGGTATAGCTGCTTGGTATGGTGTGTGGGCCTTTATCTTTCTCACAATGATAGCTATAGCTGCTGGTATGGTGTGTAGGCCTGTTTCTCAACAGATTGTATTATTATTTGTATCCCCCTCCTCCCCTGTTTGTTCTCCTGCTGTCAAACAACTCTAACCAGGGACCTTATAAATCAGATCACTTGCCCGCTGGTGTATATTAGTTTCTGATTGTCTATTCTAGCATCCACTTGGTTACATACCTTTGCTATGATAAGAGTATCTAAATTCCAAACAAATGCTCAAAGAATCCACAGCAAAGGTCTGAAATGATCTGCGAGATTCTAAACGTCAAATACTTGATTTATGAGAGGATTCTTCACTTTACAGCGAGAAGTAAGAAATGTTCATATAAAATCGATAAAAAATATATTATATTAACTTTTGGAAATAGGAAAGTTTTTCTAAAAAACGTGAGCTTTGTTATTTATAGAACAACTTTAATGTGGTTAGAGAAAAGATGTGACAGTAATACTCAGCCCTTCCCTTCATCAGACCATTTTGTGCCTCTGTGAGGGGTGTAATAACAATAATAACATGTTCAGGGAGTATCTTTCTCAAAAGGTTTTCATTAAAATATTATCTTTTCTGTATCGTTTGGAGTTCGCTGGTGAATGATCTACATTTATTTAGTGGAGAAAAAGAGAACTTTATCCCATCTAGTTTTTCGTGGAAATTAATTATTTTATCAAAGTTAGTCTTCTTTCTTTTGTGTGTAAACGTAAAACTTTTAATGAATAGTTTCGTCTTTGTAAAACCATCTCTCTTTTTTTTACCGCTGCGATCTTACTTTTTTTTCTAGGCTATAAGCAATTTAATTATGATATGGGGATAAGGAGAAAAAAAGTATAATTTAAAGAAAAATTACCCTTATTTGCATGGAGGGAAGGCGGAAAATCATATAGAAAAAATCAGTCTTAATACACCTGGCCGGAATTAGAACCCTGGCCTCCCCATTACTATAAAACCAAGAATAGGTTAGCTTCACATTTTGTTCCTTGTACCCACGAAATCGGAAAATAATCTTTATGATTTCAAATGTACTCAATGTGTAAAAAAAATATTAAATAATGGAATACCTAGAAGACAATTTAAATAGTGCTTGCCTGGAAATTTTTAGAAAATTAAATACCTATAAAAGATATTTGAGGTGGTCACATCGTGGCATATTTTTAAAATGATAGTTGTAGGAGATTTTGGAGTTAACCTCTTTTTTAAAATTAAATTTAATGCCTCTAGGAACATTTTGAAGGTGTCCTTTCTTGGCACATTTTGAAAATTCATAGCCTAAAAGGTTTTAAAGAATAAAACGAGCAAGTCAATTTCATGGAGGGCAGTGCCCACCTCTTATTCCACCCATCAGCTTCAGTAACACTGAATGTAATAATTATTAAGTCTATGCGTGTAGTATATAACCGTATGTAACATTCTGTACGCAGTGTAATCAAATTGGGCACTTAAAAATCACATTATAAGATGCTCCCAAACGGTCGAATACGGCAATGATTTAATGGTTTTCAAAAAGCTGAATTTAAATTTGGAAACATTCTGATTACGGATACCACAGTAGCGCTTTGAAATAGCCATTTAAGGGTAAAACACACCTGCGGTATACGTAGCTGTTATTCAACCTCTGACCCCACAGTCACTAGCAAACCAAGTTAGATGTTCTTAACCCCTTTTTCCGTGAGTTCACTAACATGAGTTACTCACCTTTAGATTATTATTATTATTATTATTATTATTATTTAGCACCACATCTTACTACACGTTCGGGTTATACGCTTTAAGTACTAATTACGCTAAAGGATTAGGAATTAGGAAGGTTGAATTAGAGGAAGTGACCCCGCATTTGCGTGGAGGGAGAGTGGAAAACCATTTAGGAAAAACCACCCCCAGTTCACCCGACCGAGATTCGAACCTCGATCTCCCCGTCCTCAGCAGTCGAGCTGCTGAGCTTCGGGCACATATGAGAACAAACGTAGCACAAAGGACTGTATGTATTTCAATTCATTTGGAGAAAGTGGCGGGCCAACTTGATGTACGTGAGCTTAGCACGACTAGCGCGTTAGCCAACTACGCCACCGAGGCGGGTCTCTCCTTTAGAAAGACCATAAGCTATGACGTGAAAAAAAAACCATTCGTTTGTTATATTCGGTTGGGGATCGAACTTAGGACTCGAGAGTCAGAAGTAGCTGTGCTTACCCCGCCACCACTTTGTAGAGAACAGAAAAGAGTGGTCTGTGATCACGTAGGGTGTGAGTTTAGAATGTCAATTTATATGGTCAATGTTGACCGCAAAACAAAGCTTGTGTTTTCGAAAAGTTTCTTCGAACCGGAATCCTAATCTAGTTACAAAAATATACTGTATTTTGTTTCCTATTCGAGTAACTCTTTAGAAATGGCTCAATAAATATATTCGAAACTTTTGTGAACATGGCCTACTTTCAGGTCAATGTTATTGAAGAGTACACACAATGCACTTGTCCTTAGTTCTGTACCCGCTAAGTACATAATGTGTTTACCTGGCTGTTTGTTGAATATCGTAGCACACCATAAGCTCTACAGCTCAGTGAAAGTTTTGTGAACGAACAAAAGAGTTCCCCTCTTTGAGAATGTTATGGAAGAGAGGAGGGGAGGAGAAGGGAGTCATTTCTCCCGGGATCAACATTATTCCCTTCCCCATCTCAAGTTTTACCAAATATTAAAGTTCCAGTGAAAAGTTTGGATTCACCTCTCGTAAAGTTGAAAAGAAAAAGAATCTAAAGATCCTGAACCAAAATGGTGTGTTTTTATTTTATTTTTCAAAAGTGGTCTGTCCATATTATTTTCCTGTCAATAGCCGTATTCTAAAAATCATATTCTTCTCTTCAAGTAAAAGTCTGCGGACATCCAAGGTTATCACCTATCTGATGGAAAATACCCTCACACTGCTGTATTTCTTATGGTGCTGATATAATCAGTCAGTCCAAAAAGTCCACGTTAAATACTTTAGGTGAAAATCCGTAAATTTTAATACCATAAATAAATTAATCATCGACGGAGCTGTGGCTTAAGAACACATCTAAAGACAATTTCTCATAGGAAGTACCTTACTCATGTGAACTAATCTTTCACTTTTTATAGTTGAGATATTATCAATCGAGCAATACCGACCGAGTGGCCTTCGTCTGTTGGCTAATATAGTGCCAGCTTCCGCGGATAGAGGGTGTCATGTGGTCAGCACAACACACCCTACGGCTGTTAATATTAGTTTTCTAAACAGGAGCTGCTACTTTTTAATTAAAATGGTTCCTCATTTGTCCTCACAAGGATGAGTTTGACCCCGTTCCTAACCCACTGCTTTACAAAATAATCTGGAATCAACGTGATTTGAAGCCAGAACCTCTGGATTTGTATCCAGGAACTCTGACCACCAGACCACAGAGGGGATTTATTAATAACTTAAAGATAACAATAATAATATAGTCAAATGACATCAATTTGGACCTTGAAAAATAAATACGTTTGTATCTTCAAAAAGTATCTTCCTACCGAAATCCTACTTTTTGTTGTTCCTGCAGTACACGTTCATTTTCGGTAGACTATTGTGTGGAAGGAAAACTCATGCGACCGCTCCTAACCCATTCCAAACAATTACAAATTCAGAAAAAACTTTTTTTTTCCTTTCTGGTCTGTGGTTTTTATGACATATGGAGACTAAAGGCTGGTGTTAGATAACGTGTTTTTTTTTTTTTTTTTT